>LOJH01054163.1:0-12073 GCA_001685095.1 Ellobius talpinus
TGGGCCAGCCTTCACTTCCAGGGTCATGGAGCTTGTGTCAGAAGCTCTCAACATATCCTGGAAATTCCACATCCCCTACCATCCACGATCCTTAGGAAAGGTGGAGAGGGACAATGGACTCCTCAAACAACAGCTAACCAAGCTCTCCATTGAACTCAGGTTATCTTGGCCCTCCCTTCTCCCCATTTCCCTTACTCACCTCAGGGCCACCCCACATTCCTCTACGGGCTTGACTCCTTTTGAGCTGCTTTATGACAGGCCCTTTCTCCTTAACCATCACCTCCCAGTCAGTCCAAACTTCTCCACTGGCAGGGTATCTCCCCTACCTCTCCCTTCTGGGGTTGCTTCTCCCTTCACATGCTAACAGTCTACCTGCCCCCACACCAGTGGACCCTAATGCTTCTGATCCTGCCCCGCTCTCCCCAGGGGACAGAGTACTCCTAAAACAGCTAACTCCTAGGTCTCTTGAACCTTGATGGACAGGACCTCATATGGTAATCCTTACCACCCCCTCGACTGCCAAGCTCCTGGGACACCCATGTTGGTACCATTTCTTTAGGCTCAAGCAGGCACCTACTCAGGGAAATTGGTCTGTTCAGCAGTTAGGACCTTCCACTCTCCGGTTTTCCAAAATTCCACAATGAAGGGCCTATCCGCTCCTCAGCCTGGCACACTCATCCATGGTGATACAAACAAGATGGGCAATAACAATATTTTTTCTCCTAGACACCTGTCTTCTTACCTCCCTCAAGAAACAGATGCCTGGGACCTCCGGGATGATAGTGAACAGGATTCCTTTCCAGCCACAACTGTCACTGAGCATGAACCCACCATCATCCAGCTCTTCCCTCCCCCACGTTGCCCCATGCCTGCAGGAAGTAGCCAGATTTGAGTCCATGACCTTTTTCCAAAGAGAGCTTAAAATGCTGGTCATAAATATCACCTCAGCTTCCTGTCACCCCTTATACAAACAGTCTGGAATGTAAATCCCAGCCTCAGGTCTCCATCTTTGGAGGCCCCTCCCCTGTGCTCTTTGAACCTTGACCCCTCCCCAAGGATGGTCAAAGTGGCCTACCAAACCTTGACCCCTCCCCAGGAAAGGTCAAGACCACTCCCACAGTCTATTTAAATTGCTTCCCAAAAAATAACCATGTGGCTTTTCCTTTTCCTCTCTGGTGGTCCTGTTGATGACTTCCCATTCTCCTCAGGGCCACCTGGGAGCAGAGGTGTCTAATTAAATCTGGATATCTTTTAATCTGATCTTATTTGGCTTGTTTGGGATTATTTTGCATCAGCAGAGATCTTGCATTAGAAAATATTCCTAACACTGGGAACGTTGCATAAGGAAGTCAGATGATTGCAAGAGTCAGAGGTTGGAGTGGACTTCTGCAAAGCTGTTTTCTGGATATGACAGAGCCATTGTGTTCTAAAACTCAAAGTGACTATGCTTGCTTTCACAAGATCTGTATCTGATCTATCCAGATAAAACTTCAATGTAGGTGGGTCAAAATCCTAAAATCTCATCTGTAGCAAAGAATCAAATAGATAATTGATGGACCCTGGGGGAGGGAGAGTCAGTTTTCTTTAGGAATGCAGCCCCCAGTAGATTGTCTGTGTTACAGCATATGGTTTTTCAATCATACATAAACTGATAGCATTGAATGGAGTTAATGGGTTAAATAAAGAAGACATGAAAGTGAGAAGGAAATGTGGGAGGTCCCTGGGAAGATGGACAAGGGGAATTAGAGGTAGATAAGTTTAAAATATGTGATTTACATGAATGATACTCTCAAAGCACACACAAAATAAGTGTTTTATAAAATAGGGTATATAATTTATCATATAATTTATAAACTTTCAATAATATTTTAGAGCTAGTGCCACAAAAACAAGATAAAGGTGTTCACAGAATTTGAAAATTATCCCAATACATCCTGATGGTTCAGAAACCCACTTCTATCAGCTTCTTCAGGTTATATGCATGCTATAATATATTTCTAGTTCTTTACTTCTCTGGCTATTAACATGCAACCTGAAAACATAAATTAGGTAGTCTACTGACTGTGCACTTGAAAATAAGAATGGGGCTTATCAAAATCATATTCTGAAATATTAGTGTTCAAAAGCAATTAGAATAATTATTGATATTTCCCTCATATGTACACATTTTATTTATAAGAGCTTTCTAATTGTAAGGCTCTAAACACATTTTTAAAAATTCTCCTTTTCTTCCGGTCAAATGCATTAATATTATTGGCTCTACTGTATAGATTAAACACTGGAGACAACTGAAAATAGAAGGGAGTTTCAATTACTTTTGGCTTTGGAAGAGTGGTTCACAGGTAACAAGAGGTTCCTTTAAAATTGAGAAGAATGGATTTGTGGACAATAACAGTGAAGCAAAAACAAACAAATTCTGCTTCTGGCAAATTAAGATAAACCTCACTTCACATTAATAGAATTCGTAAAATCTGAGCCATTCTTTCCCATTCACCAGAGAGGAATGCACTTGTTTAGATCAAAGGCTTTTGAGAGTGAGTGGGATGGGTTCAAATCCTAACACAGCCACATAGTACTGTGTAAAATCCCCAGTCTTCTTGAGTCTCCAGTGTAAAAGAGAGAAGTAATAATCATGTGTTCTCAATTGGTGTTCTGCTTTCATTTTTCTTTCTGTGATAAAATAACTTGACAAAAATAGCTTAGGAGAGAGGTGTTCTATTCATCTTAGAATTTCAGGTCATAATCCTTCATCACAGGGAAGTTCAAACAGGACCTTAAAATAGCCAATCCCTTCATATCAGTCAAAAGCAGAAAGAAATAGAAGCCCCCATGCTTGTTTGTGCTCAGCTACATCTCTCCTCTCTTTTCTTATGCTGCTTAGGAATTCCTGCCTAGGGAACTGAGTTTCAGCACTAAACTGGCCTTCCAACATCATTAACTTAATTAAGACTCTACCCACTCCAGACATGCCCATAGGCCAGTTCAATGTAGACAATATAACTATCCTTAACTTCACTATAACCCTCTTCTCAGGTGATTTTTTAAGTTGTATCAAGTTGACAATTATATCTAACCATCACAAATAGCTTATTACGGAGGTTACCTTTTAGTTTTTCAGCTTTAGTTCTACGTGTCATTGTGAAGGAACAAGGGTACTCAATTGCTATCACTTCCAAATATTTAGTACGAAGGAATATTTAAAGAACATGAGATTCTGTCTTTGATTCCCAGTACCCACATGAAATGCAGAGGGTGGAGTCTGTCTATGACTCCAGTGCTGCAGAGGTGGAAAGGGTGGGGCTCAACAGGCTGGTTAGCAGGGCTGAAGGAGTGAATTCCAGCTTCAGTTCTCAGGATCCAGACTCAAAAAGAATGTGGAGACTGACAGAGAAAAATAACTTGACATCACCTCTAGTCTCCACATGCACATAAACACATGTTCACACATGTTTATATACACAACACACACATACACAACTAAAATGTAAAGAAGATACAAATGTCACCATTTAACCAGTAAAAGGTCATTTTGCAGTGAGGCCAAGACAATTTCTATAATGTGTATGCTCAACACTGGAACACCTGCACACAAAGAAGGGACAAGTATAAAACTGTGTGGAAGCACAGGAGACAGGAGGAGAAGTCTGAACTCATGTGAGAAAAGGTGACCTCGTGTCAGCAGTAACACATTACAGAATCTCACCACAACGGACTGTGGTGGAAAATCAGAAGTATAAATCCAAATGTTGATTTCCATTTAGCATGTAACACAACCTGCCAACAGGACATAAAATAAACTGCATATAATTCATGCTTACCACAAAAACTGAGAGACAGGAAGTTGCAGGCTTTGGTTTATGAATGGATAAGGAAGTAACCTCAAATCTCTCAATCCTGCCTGAATGAATTGCCAGAGCAATGCCTGACAAACCCAATGCACAAGACTCAGACCTTGAGAACACAAATGCACAGGAATGAGCGCTATGGAGTAGGAAGACAATATCCTAGAAGATAAAGTATCTATGAGGAGCCTCAAAGCCATCTGTGGAAGCTTGGAAGGTATTAGATTTGGAAGAGCCTCTGCAGGAAAACAGAGCTTCCAGTAGGAAGAGAAGTAAAATGAGAGAATGCGACTTCCAGGTTCAGAAGGGAGAGTAAGGAGGAGCAGTTGGTCAGAAGCAAAGAATCTAAAAGGCCCAAACATAAGACCATTATTCTTCCAAAGAGTATTCAGTCCCATGCACTTCATGATTCCAGGAGAAGCCATGGATTTGGGCTGAGAAAATGCTAGACACAGGTATCTCAAATGTCTGTGGGAACAAATAAAAAAGGCATGAGAACTGCATAACCAGCTCATCCTAAGGAGAAGAAAAGGTAAGGAACGAAGTTTACCGCCAATGGAAGTACTACTCTGAAATGTCAACACTACACCAGCACAAGTATGAGGACAGTACTAGAGCCAGGGGTATACAAGGGATGACGTACAAAGGCACACAACGTTGAAATAACTTAAGTAAATGCAGATGTATGTAGAGCAAAAACTAAAAGAAGAACAAAAGAGAAGACCTTAATTAGCTCAGATGTAGGTGAACTACAACACCAGGACAAAGATGCAGCCTGGGGATAAATGAAGAACCTGAAGGCTTAAGCCAGAAATGGGGAAATTCTATGATAAGAATTGCAGGAAATATAAAAGACAGTAGAATTATGCATACATAAATATTCATTCATTTATGAATTTACAAATAGCAATCTTCCTCTACACACACACACACGCCCACACACACACACACACACACACATCCAGCAAAAGGGCTCAGCAGGTGAAGGTGCCTGCTGCGAAGCTTAATGACCTAAGTTAGACTTTCATTATTCACATGGTATAAAGAGAAAACTGAATACTGCAAACTCTTTTCTGAACTCCATGAGTCCACTCTGGTAGCAAGCACACACACACACACACACACACAAATTAATTAGACTATAGTAACATTTTAAGTATTATATATTGATTTATGTACTATATTTTAACTCTACATATTGTTAGTTTATTTTATTCACATAATTTGTATAATTACTTTAAATTATATTGCCAGGCATATCTTTCATGATGTGACCATTCATCTACAATGTGTCTCACTTCTTCAAAGAAATTTGAAGAGTTCTTATCAATTCATAAATGAATAGACAATATATATGTATCTATATTATAAAGATATATTTATTAGATAATTATTTAGACCTAGGCACAAAATGATTGAACAACATATATGAATAAATTAAAGAATATAGAAGCAAATTTTGTTAGAGCTTAGAGTCCAGATAATAAAATATTTTCAAGACAATTAATAAAGCATGTCTTACATAGAGCATATATATCCAGAAATAGAAAAATAATCATAATTTTATAACCAGTTATTTTTTCTCACTAGAATTCACTATTATCTTAAATTCTATACATAGATACTAATTTTCTGGTCTTTCAGTTTTATATAAATAGAAGCATTCTATTGCAATTTTTATTTCTGGCTGCTTTTCTTAAGCTGAGTTGATGAGATGTACATTTTTTTAAAAAATGTAATACTTAAGTAGAAATATTATGTAACACTTTCTTCTTGAATTCTGGTGTTCATATGTATTTAGGTAATTCTAAGTTCAAAGTACTGTTATGGGTCAATATAAATGCTAACCAAAAGGGCATGTGGTAGAAATTCTGTCCTTAGTGTGAAGGTTCTAAGAGTTGGTGGATGCCAGAGAGATGGAGCCTCATGAACAATGATTGGATCATGGGGGATACCCTCAGAAGACAGTAATAATTTAAATGAGAATGAATTAGTTCCTGTGAGGCTGAATAAGGCATTTTAATTTCATCTTTATTTCAGCTCACTTAAGTCTCTCTTCTGCATATAGTCCTTTTCGAGAAGATGACACCATTTTCCTGAACTTTTCAGACACTGGAATACCATTCCAGATAAACAGCCTTCTTATACATTCTTCAGCATTAAGTGTCTTGCTTTAAAAGTAGGAAATAACCTAAGAGAGAAGTGATGAATAGTGCTGCCACATCCATGAACACATGATCTCCTTTCTGTTGACACATATGAACAATGTGGACATATGTATGGTAAAATTATTAGGCTGTTAGGATAGGATTACTGGATCAAATATGGTCCTGAAAAGAATTTTCCAAAGGGATTTGAACAATGTGTGATTTACAAGAGCTCTAACAGCTGCCTGCCCTGGCTGCTGGCCTTTTTTGTGTCCTGTCAGCCTTTGCCTGACTTCTCCCTCATGGTGCAAACACTGGCAATTTCCCACACTTATCTATTTTATTTGTTGTATTTTGGCATAATAGTTATTCTCAAATTTTACTCATTTTCAACTTGACTTTCAAGCTCTTTCTAGATTATTGAGAATATGTAAAATACTGAGGGAACTATTGGATGAACACCTTTTTGTACATGTGAAAATATGTGTACTAATAATTCAACAATTTTAATTATACTTTTGTTAATCAGTGGCTTCAATATCCACAGTCTTATTATTATTTAATGATGCATTCTTAATTTTTATAATGTTAAAGTCTTAATTTTTAGCTCATGGTTAATATAGTTTTAAGAAAAACTTGTTAACTAACAACAGTATGCATAATCTCTTTACATGTAAGATTTTATTATCTTATTGCCATTCACATTTAGATTTCAAACTCATCGGAGTTGTTTTTGCATATGGAACAAGATATGAACTTTTTATCTCCATACTAAATCTCTTATTTTAGAATTTTCTTAAAAACTCAAATTAAACAACTTAATGGTAATACAGTCCTCTTCTATATTGTTAGGATTTAATATTCTTATTTAATTTTCTTCATTTCCTCTTAGTTGATAATGTTTAATGGAGCAAAATACTGCAATGAATGTATAAAATGCATCCATGTTCCAGGCAAGATATTGGTCATCCACACACTAGGCAACAATTATCCAATGAATCCCATAAAGGAAAAATTCCTGTTGCCCAGTGTGTGGATGATGCAGTCCCTAACGCTGTGGTACCAATGGAAGAAAAGACACAGAGGAAGCAGAAAATGGAAGAGTTACAAGAAGGGGCCTGGAGTTGTAACTCAGTTCATAGAGTCTCTGCCAAGAAAGCAGAGATCTCAGGGTTCTATCACATAAACATACCATAGTAGTGTCTGTCTATATTCACAGTACTCAGCAGGCAGGAGAATCAAAAGTTCTGTGTAACCTTTGTTTGACTAGACAATGATTTCAAGACCACCAAGATTTTGTCTCTAAACCAAAGGAAGTAAAACAAAAATTAGCCACTAAATATAGTTATTTGACTTTTATTTGACAAAGGCACAAAAATAAATCAAAAGATAGAGTGCCTGAAATAAATGGTGCTAAAGCAATATGGTTACAGAGAGTCTAGAACAAACTATGACATGTTTCAAATGATGAAAAACAAACAGAAAACCTCAACCTGAATGTAGTAAATGTGTAAAGTAAAATTATAATGGAAATAAAACTGAATGCTATAAGTATATAAAACAAAATAATAATGTGTCCAGAGGAGAAACAGCAGAAGAAAGTCTAACATTTTTAGCTAGGTGAAAAATCCCCTGACTTCTTAGCAAAATCATAATATATTGCTAGAAAAAAAAACATTGAACCAATCAATCTGTATTCAACTTTTGAGAATGTTGTACAATGGGTTTTGGCTATATTCTCATTTTCCTCTACTTTTCACAGATCCATCCCTTCCCTATCTCACCAACATGCCCTCTTTTTTCCCCACCTATAAAGTCTAATTCATGCTGTTTATATATTCTGGAATGTGTGGCTTCCCATTAAGGTGTGATCAACTTACTGGTAATTGCATTCCTAAGGAAAACTTACTTACCATCTCCTAGAAGATACCAATTACTAATATCACCTTGGTGGAATTGATGTCCACTTCCCCAATCCATGTTGGGATTTTTCTGACTTGAGATTGCATAATGATTGTGAGCAGTTTAGCCAGTCAATTTTTTTAAAATTATAAAGCAATCAATGGAATGGACAGACTTATTTGTAAACCACTTTCAACAAGCAAGAATATCATTTAGTATATTTTGAAGGCATTAAGTTTAAAAATAGACAAAAATCCAGTTGCCTAGTGAGTAAAAGGCACAAATAAACTTTCATCGGAAAGTGCATACAGTTGTTGAATACTACATCAACCATATTTGACAGCCTTAGCTATTAGGGAAATGTGACATGAAATCCCAGCATGAAGCCACCACATTCAACAGAATGGCCAAAATGATGAACAGTTACTTCAGGCAGGCAACATCACACATAAGTTGCTGGAGGAACACAGTGGTCTCCTGTTCTGTGGACAAGTTTGACAGTTTCTTGAAAGCTCAATATTCTCTACCATCACAACCAGGAACTGGTGTCTACCTTGGATAAGTAGAGAACCACATTCCTTTGAATTCTATGTCTGAATGTTCATGACACTTTCATTCTGAATAGCTCCAAACTATAAATAATTATTATATTCAGAGCATTAATAGGTAAATAATTCATTGAACTGTAATAATATCTTATTATGGATCAATATTCAGGAACAGTAAGAGTTGTCTCATTGATATACATCACCTTGATTAATACAACTATTTGAAGAGGAAGAGGTCAATATGAAAGTGCTACATGTGGGATTCCATTTGTCTAAGTGCTGAGATAATAAGGTGTAGGAAGAAATGTCATTATTAGCTATGTTTCTAAAGAAGAGTTATAGAAGGCAAGAGAGTAGATTGACCACAAAAGGGTCACTTAGTTCTACAAATGTCATGAGCATTAGCTACATGGTTATATGTGTTGTGAAAATAGAAGTGAGGTTTCTCAAGGCAGTTCCATTGAAGTATCAGTCAGGAATGTAACATTTACCCAAATTGTGTAGTATTAATGAAACTCATGAGTTATAAATTGAGATAACAACCTGATAAATCCAAGGAATAGTGTAGGGATGATTGGCTGACCCTACTTCCCATGTTTTCCTGATCCACCAGTCACAGAAGTCCTCCCACGTCCTTCTTTCTCCCTTCTCTCTTCCTGTCTCTCAATACCTGAGTTCCTAAGTCTTTGAACAACTCTATGGCTAATTTTGGTCAGCCAATCACTGACTCCACCAATGATTCAAGGTGGCTTTATTGGCACCACGAAGTGGCAGTGTGAAAAATTTTCCCACAACATTTCTTCATTTTTGTTAAATAAAAAGAAAGGGCTTTTACTCTAACATAGTAATACTATATGCAGTAAGAACAATTATCAAGTAAGAAACATATTTGGTAAATTCAAAAAATATTGCACTATCTTTTCTATCTGGGTGAATCCAAAGTTTTATACCAAATTTATTTTCTGTCATACTATAGAAAACTGTAACTATAACTTTGCAGTCCTCAATCCCTTCAGAAACCAGAGAAGGGTATCATATTATCTGAGTAAACAGGAAGTGCATAGCAAGCTGCTTTCAAATCTAAGAACTGACAAAGACATCTGGCTGCCTGGACAATTACTCAAAGTTCCTTTGCAATGTTGTGGCATCCACTTTTGCTCTATGAACCTAGAATTTCTGACAGACTATTCTGTGAACCAGGAAGTTTGAAGGGCTGTCATACCTTGTCTTGGCAATGTTCAGTATTTGCTTTTTTTTGTTTGCCCTGCTTTTCCAATTTGGACAGCATTCTGTCAGCAGTTGAGGCAAGAGCAGATTCTTTTTCCAGTGGCTAACCTTGCAACCAATGAAATCAAACTGCATATGAAGGTTCTTCAAAGCCTGTCATCCTCTTTTGAAGTACATTGGTGCTGCCAGAAGCAGAAGTGTATTATTGTCATGAAAAGCCTTGTTTTCTTAAAACATTTTAAATGCAATATTCTGTAGGCCTCTGAAGTATTTGAAAACCATCTACCTATTTAAAATATGTTTGACCTTGAAAACATACCTAACATGAGTATAAGTTTGATTGTTATACATGATTAACTACTAACCTGTATTTCTTTATTATGCTTAATAGCTTTCAAAGGCCAGAATTTTATATTACATTTTTAAATGAGCAGCATAGGTTCAATATCTTAAAAAAGAAATGGAAACATATAATATAGTATAACAAAAATAATCTTACATTTGTATCAATATACAATACATATGTACAATATATCAAAAATAACCTTAAATTGGTATTAATCTACAAAACATTAAATATTTGAGACTAGCAGTAGCTTTTTTAGCTTGAAAGTAGATTCAGTAATCAACCCTTTTATCCTATCATTTCTGTATCTACTCTTTTTATTTTCAGAGTGAGATCCTTGAATCTGATTCCTTTTGCTTAGTTTCCTTTCTGACCATGACCAATAACAACTTGTAGCCAAACTCCCTAAATGATGACAAACCACCATAAAATGACCAAAAACCACACATCCCACTTGTTGGGAATGTGAGAATCATGTTCTTAAAATTATTTCCTGCTGTCTGGGGAAGACAGCATCTTTTGGCAATGCTGAAAAATTGAGATAAAGATAAAATCCTGAGTGAACTAGCTATTGTCCAGTCTTGGTTTGCTGGAACATGAAGGTTTCTCTGAAGTTCTCTCTGGTGTAGTATATGACACTGGACCATTTTAGCTAACTATCTTGAAATTGTTCTGAGAAGTTTGTAATCCAAAGGTGATCTTTGGATGGTGTTTTTCAGCTTAATGGAGTTCCAGAAACCAAGAGGATTTATTATTGTGTCCTATAAGCAGATAAAAGACAGGATATAGGACCATAATCTATTAAGTATATCTGGCACACCCAAGATTAATTCCTTGTTACCTGCTTCAGACTCAAGTCCCAAATCCCATACAAGAAGTTATATGAAGCCTATTTGTAGAATTAATTGCTACTCTATATGACACTATCATAATAGAAAGTTTAAATACATATATGTATATATGTGTATATAAATTAATCATATAAATTTTGAGATAATATTCATATTTTAAGAAAGGTTTTAAAGATTCAAAATAAAACCAAGAAATTATGAGACTAGAGGCAATAGAATAGTAGCTTAATTTTGGTTTTCTTCTGTCACATATCATGTAACTCTTCTTACATGAGACAGGTACCTTAGATTTTCAACTAACAAGCATGCTTGGGATTAGAGAAGGAGAGAACTACATTTAAACTCTACAGTCATTTTAAACTTTAATTGAGTTGGGTCTACAAAAAGATAATTTTCCTTGTAAGCATTTATAGAACAGTATAACTAAATAATTGGGAATATTTATGAATTGTTTTCTGTTGAAAATGTGTTATAACATTAAGCCAATTTACTCTTTTTCTTGGGACACGTTCCCTGGATAATTTGTCTTCCTTCTTCAGAGTTCTTATTTGCCCAGTGGTTATCAGATTCTTTAGTTGGCTGCTATAAGCAAAACAAAAAAGATAATGACAAAAACAGCTCTAACTTTCAGAAGTTTCCCATTTTTAGTAGGTTGTGTCTGATTAATTGAAAGACATCCGTTAGTTGTATATGTTAATTCAGATATAATTGCCATGCAGTTGATGTACTATTTCCTTTCCTAAGCAAGAGGTCTCTCTGGTTCTAATCTAATCTTTATCGATCTTTTTTTATTTTTTAAAATTTTATTGACTATTTATTTATTTATTTAGTTTTACAAGACAGGGTTTCTGTGTACTTTTGGGGCCTGTCCTGGAACTAGCTCTTGTAGACCAGGCTGGTCTAGAACTCAAACTCAGATATCAGCCTGCCTCTGTCTCCTAAGTGCTTGGATTAAAGGCATGTTCCATTGCCGCCCAACTTAATTTTATTTTTTTATTTTATTTTTTATTTTTTTATTATCTTTAATATTACTAAAACATTTTCAACACCTCCCCTGCTCCCATTTTCCTCCCCATCCCTCTCCCCCCATTCCCCATCCCCCTCTATTTCCAGTCCAAAGAGCAGTCAGGCTTCCCTGCCCCCTAGGAAGTCCAAAGTCCTACCCCCTCCACCGAGGTCTAGGAAGGTGAGCATCCAAACAGACTAGGCT
>LOJH01054164.1:0-12073 GCA_001685095.1 Ellobius talpinus
GGATGCTGGGATACGAGCAAAGCACAGTCTTTGACCTCACAGTGTAGAGAGATGTGAGAAGAGATGTGATGATGTGACAATAGAGTCCTGTGATCTAGTGAGAGATGCACATGACCTCATGTGGAAAACTGAGAAAGGCCTCCTGGGGGGTAGGAGAGCTGAAGAGAGAACAGATCCTGCCTTGGGAGAACTGGAAGATAACCGTAGGAAGCAAAATAAGATACACATGTGTTTTTCATTACGTACATGAAAATGAAAATTAAAGGGATAAAATATCAGGGTGCTTCACAAGGATTAGGAAAGGGGCCTGGGTGGGGGGGGACGAGGATGGAAGGGCTTATGGTCACAATCAGTGGACAGACTACATGTGTATTGAATAGAGTGAATTCCATTCTCTAAGTGAAAGCAAACAAGTAGAAATATGTGACAATCACAGTTTCATAGAACCAAAGATGAGGCAAATTAATCTGTAGTGACAGAAAGCAGGTCAGGGGCTACCTGGAGATGGGGGCCTCAAGAACTGTGAGAGTTAACAGTGCATAGAGAGGTACAAAGAAATTTGGGGAGACTAGGTCGTCCTTCTGGTCATGCTGATGGTTTGGAAAGTGTAAACACGTCACAACCAACAAGTGGTCCACGTTTAGTGAGCAGTTTGTTCAATGTCAGTCCTGCCTGGTCTCTAAGGAGATGGTTGGAAACAAGCCCCACCCCCCAGGAAGTGAGTGCAGTATCCGAGAACCGCCCTCATCCCCTTGCTGCTTCCTGGTCAGAGTCACAAGGATGGTGAGGGCTGGACGTCAGTGAGGAGCCAAGGGAAGATAAAGTTAGTCAGCAGAGAGTTTTAGAAATACTTGCAAGGCTCTGACATGCGCAAACACGGGCCAGGAGTAGGAAGGGGATACCTCAACAGGCGGAAGGGGATATCTCGACGGGCGGAAGGTCCAGCTCAGTGTGTCATTGTAACTTTAGCTGCCTCTTCCCAGAGACACTTACTTGCGCTTTTAGATTGGGTTTAAGGTTCCTACACTGGAACTAAAAGGACTCCTAAAAGGTCTTTTCTCTAAGTGAGACGCACAGGCTCTGTATTTTTCTTAACTGCTTCGTGCATGCACACACGCCTTCCTTTTGAAATGTGTACATCCGTGATGTGATAAAACCTTTTGTCCACCTGTTACTGAAGCCTATGGGCAGTTAATGTCCCACACTGAAACGTTCTTGTTTTAGTGTGAGATCTCAAATGTGTTGGAATGAGTCCAGCTGCCACAGACCAAGAAAAGAAGATTCTGAAATCCCCAATTCAGCTTGAATTTCAGCTGTGCTGGGTGAGTGGATGAGAGGGCACATGATTTGTGAGCGTTTGTGGTGATGCAGGGACTCAATGGTCCTGACTCAATGCAGGCCCTTATCAAAAAATGTCACCTCCCCAAAAGACCAGGGAATGGCAGAACCTCGTGATGACCCTGTCATGGATGGGATCATAGTGGACAGGGTCCGAGTGCGAAAGTAACCCCATTCAAACTGCGATAGGTGATTGTGTCTGTAAGCAGAGGATGAGGGGTGGGGTGGAGAAGTGGGCTGGGTGGAGGCTTCAAGTAGGATACATCTGCTCCTGAAGGGGATTTCTGAACAGCACACATGAACATCATTTTCAAAAGCAGGGCCTGCTGTCCTTTGATCTGGACCACCGATAAGAGCATCGTTTTACACTGATGGCAGATTTCTTAGAAGAAGTGGGGAGGGGGGAGGTTTATATACATCCTAAACATGGCATGTCTTTTAAACCAAAATGTAAATAGGTACTTTTAAGTGAAGTATTATCACAAAACATGACAAGCAGAAGCCATTGACCTGAGCTTAAGTTTGCTTAAGCTATACAAACAATTCTAATGCCAAGAAATAAGGGAACGACTATGGCCTCGTGAGCACAGTGTCTTTGTGAACTAACTAAAAGTCATCAACAGGTTGACTGAGTATCCTTGGACCCTGAGATTGGGCTTTGGGGAGCAGATTGCTCTCCCTCAGCCAAAACTTTATAAATACAGCCATCTGGGGCTGAAGAAAGGGAAGCTGCTCCTTAGGTGCTACTGACTTAGCCAGAATCACCACCACAAAGTTAGGAGAGGGTCTGATGATTTTTCTCTCCTCTTTCTGTCAGTACGCAGGGACCCCCAGCTCCCAGAGTACTGTTTATTAGACTCAAACTCATAGCTACATGGAGGAAATGAGTAAGAAAAGAAGCACGATTCACCTGCCGGCTTCTACAGAAGAGTAACAGGAAAGGCCGGAAGACAAGGGGATACAAAAGAAAACGGCGGAAATGGCTTTGACAGTGAAGCCCAGGACCCTGGAGGCCCAAGGTGTTGCTTCTCCATTTTCCCACCCACATTGTGTTAATTCTCTGTCTCTTGAGCCTCCATTTCACTCATTCAACAAGCGCACATTGAGAAACCACAACACACACCTGTGCCAGACAAGTTGCGTTTGGCTTTCCCCTCGAGAGCTTGCCTTCTAATGAAAACACCACCGTGTTTTGACAGATTAAGAGGCTTTGTAAGGAAGTAAATGCCCCTTGTGGCCACGGGGTAGGCTAATATGACAGCCGTTGAGTACTGGGGGGAACTTCAGACACAACAGAGGTGGAGGACTTCTCATAGGAAGTACAGTTTCCTTTCTGCCCACTGTCAAAATGGGAATGGGCAGGCTTTTCTTCTGAGAATAGCATCCAGAAGAATAAATGGGCTTCAAGCTGGAAACTCCCAACAGAGAGGTAGCAAAGAAGAAAGTCAGCGCTGGAGGTAATGAAAAAGCCTCTAGCAGCTGATTGTTTCAAGTCTTTGCTCAGAACCGGCGAAACCCTAGAAGAATTTACAGGCTCAGTCTTGAAACACGGAGGAATTGTGGAGGATAAAACAAGCCCCAGATAAATATGCTAATTATTCCCCAATGGGAGGAAACAAACATGAGGATTTGAGTTCATGGTTAATGTGAATTCTTGGCAAAATACAAGACTTAAAGAGCCTGGCGCTCAGGAGTCCCGTCACCCACTCGGGGCAATGGCTGTGATGTCCTCCAACCCAAATACCTCTGCTAGAGATGTTCTAAAGAGGTGGTGTCTTTTTGCCCAAACCCGAGTTCATTATATTATGCCCACACTCATTCACCCCACACTTAATGCATTCACACTCTCATTCATTCAGTTCACAAATACTTGCTGGGCACTGCTAGCAGTCAGGAAGGTGCCTGCTATGGATAATAACGGTGCAGTCACACACACATGGACTTTCAGTTAGAGATGTGTTTTGGGGGCCTGCAGCTGAGCTAGCCATATGCATATGAACACACCACTCTGCAATCCAATTTCACATCTGTAAAATGGAGATGATGGCACATGTTTGTCATTAAACTAAATGTTGAAGGATGGAAAGATAGGGAGGGGGGAGAAAAAGGGGAGGGTGGGAAGGAGGAAGAATTGCCCTTTACCTCACTGGGGAGGGTTGGATGGAAATCAAAGACCTCATGGAAGTGAAAGAAAATGGAAACGAATTAGCAGTTAACATTTACTGAGTGCTTATAATGTGCCAGGTACTGTTTGAAAATGGACATATAAGCTTATTTCCTGAGTTTAGGCATATGCTCATGAGTAAGCATCCAGGGTAGACTAGGCAAAGAGTAGCAGAGAGAAAAGGTGCCCCAAGTTGGGAGACACCAGACACTGCTGAAGCAGGGCTGGGTGACACACCACACCATTCATAGGGCATCACACACGATGTTAGGGGCTTGGACTTTATCCTCTAAGCAATGGGGAGTCACATGGAAGTAGAGGTGTGGACAGCACACATTAGAGAGACTGCCCTAAATGCTGAACTGATGTGGAGAAGATGGTCATAGATGAGGGCGGTTGGTGAGCAGGCGGACTTGGCACCTCTGTCCCAGGACAGGGTGTTGGCTTATTTAGAACTGGGGAAATGTGGTGCAGTGGACACAGAAGGAAGGGGGTACGTCACTCCTGTTTCTGACGTGGAAGATCTGAGGTGGGAGGTCCCAGATTTGGGGTAGAAAGTGTGGGGAGAAATAATGGCTTCCAGCTCTCAGGAACAGAAAGTTGCCTCTGTCCTAAAGTCCAGGGGCTCCCCACCCCCTCTCCTTTTCATAACTTTCTTTCATAATGAAAAATTTTAAAGCATCTATAATATAAAACATGCCTCTCCCCTGGATTAAGTGTCTAAACAGTAAGAGTCCACCATATCTGCTTCATAAATATGTACCATATATTTACATAGTTTATGTGCAATCTTTTATTTAGTGTTTTATTGTCAAATAATTATAAATATAGGATCATTATACAACCCTTGAACACTTAGCACACATTGTGAAAATGTATCCAAACTGTGAGTGGCAATGCCATTGTTAGGCCTTATATTAAAGATTGCTTCAAATATCATCTATTAATTAATCCATGTTACAATTTCCCTAGTAGACCCCAGAATTTTGCAGTTACTTAAAACACACACAAAAAAACTGTATTCAAGCAATGACACCATTTTATTTTTGTTGTATGTCTTATGTCTTTTTAAGATGTACACAAGTGCTCCCTGTGTGTGTGAGTGCGTGCACGTGCACACGCATGTGCTTGTGCTTGCGTGTGTGCTTGTGCTTGCGCGTGTGCTTGTAGAAAACGCGTCGGTAACCTGTGCAATGTGTGCTGCTATCGTATCCCAATCCTCTTTTTCTTCCCTGCTGCCTTCCTGCATTTCCATTAAGATGGAATTTAAGTCCTAAAATGTTGATCAAATTTGTGTTTGAGGTTTGGGGCAGCATATGCCTGGAGTGATCACATGCCTATCCGTTGCCTGTGGTGACCATGTGTCCTGTCATGTGGAGCCCATGCTAAGGCTTGCCTTTAGGATCACTACCCTTTGATTCTGCCATTAACTGGGACCTGACATATTCTAGGTCAGGGGCCTGGAATGGAGTAGGCCAGCTGTGCTCCTGGATGTGCCCAGATGTGCCCAGGTGCTAATGGTCTTGCCAGAAGGACACTGTTAAATTCAAGCACCCTGCCCTGCAGCTGGTCAACTTGTCAAATGTGGGACCCCCTAGCAGCAAAATGTATGATTAAAGTACATGGAAAATATAAGCATCAACATTTATCCCCAGTGAAGGCTAACAAGGAAAGAAAAGAGAAAGTTGAAATTTTGTAAGGACTCTTGCTCTGATGGGCTCAGTCTGGTCTGCACCTTGGGCTAAAATCTAGATGTTTCCAGTCTTAAATGTGGTCCAAGGAAGCAGCTGTTCCCACTGTGTGTGTGTAAAGAAAGGTGAGCTGTCAAGTGGTCTCCTCTCGAAGTCATTCAGCAACCACAAACGAGAACTTAGACATACATTTTCATTTTAACATTAGTCTGATAGACATTTTAACATTACACTGATAGAATCTTCCAGAATTTTTCCTAACACTGCACACTTCTCATCTCTACTTTTTAAAACTACAAAACAAGGGAGAGGGGAATCTCTCAGCGCCCATCTAACAAACACACCTATTTGACAAATATTCAAAGTCAGGGCCAAACCCTAGCATTTTGAACAAATTCCCTTTACCTCAGGTCTGAGGTTGGACAGTTAAGCCAGTTCACACCAGCTCTGTATCTGGTATGCAGTTCTGATAGGTTTACTTCACACACATCAAATACAGCTTTTAAATAGCAAGTGTCCCATCCCACCACCACCCACCATGCAGACAAACAGCAGGAACATAAGGTGAAGAAAACGACCCCAGGACTCAGCTGATGTGGGCCTCTTGTGTGCCGTCTACAACAAGGGCTTGCCAGGAAAAATAGGAAACAGCTTCAAGAATTCATCTCTACTTTAAAAAAAACAAAAAACTAAAGGTTTTTGTTTGCTCATTTTCGTATTTTACATATTTTCCAGTATTGTTGACCAATAGTCAAGGGAATTATAGAAAGTAGGACGATTTGCTGTCATGTGTGCAGCGCAAGCAAAGCCATTTTGCTTTGCACTCTAAGCTCTTTGCATTGGGAAGAACTCTTCCTGAGAAATTAAAAACTTCAGTCCCACATACATTTAAAGCCAGGATGAGAACTGTGATGAGCCCTTGCTGGCAGGAGCCGACACAATACCACCAACTCTGAGCCTTTGAACACCACCAGGCTGCTTATGGAGTTCTGTGTCTCAACGTGTCTTACTGGAGCATTCTCAGTTAAGAATTGATTTGGCATTTTCCAAATTAACTCTCAAAAAGAAACATCAAAACTAAGCCTGCTAGTAGAGGCGTAGCTTTTTGGTTTCCAGCAGGAGCGATTCGTGCAGGTTGCTAAGATTACAGCAGCAAACCACTTATTCAATCTTGGGTCACTCAACATTTGGTTGAGGATGCACCAAGGAAGCAGGAGTATGTGTTACACAAAGGACAAAAGCAAGGAACCAATGCCAGATAAAGCAAACAGAGCTTGCGTGGTGGAGTAGGGGAAGGGAGCTTTTCCTCCCAGTTTTTAACCAAATGAGATGCCCTCGCCCCAATTCTGCTGCAACAGTCACTGAACTAAGATGTGAAGCTCAAGGGCCCTCACTTTGAGTTTATTAAACAGTGGGCTGAACGTGGTTTTCTCAAGCCTTCTCTTGCCAGTTATGTGGATGGTCATCACCAGAGTCACTGGGGACCTGAGGAGGACCTAAGGAACCTAAGACATAACCCAGCAGTCAGTACCCTGAAGAGTTGGAGCAACTTTCTTTCTCAATGAAGGCCTTTGTATCTTACAAAGAGCATCATCCTCTGTGAGTTCTAAGGCTTTTGAGAGAGGCACGCGGGTGAAGCCATTCGTTACTTCAGATCCTATTCCTGCCTCAGTCGAGGCTGTGATCTAACCAAATCTGTAATTGCCCTCCTAGCAAAGGACTGTTGTGTTGAAACAAGCCTCCCTGGCAGCAGGTTGAATTCAGTGAATCCATTAGCCAGATGGAGTCCCTCCCCGCGCCCTAGGCAGAGCTATTGTTATACCCATTTCATAAAACTCTCAGGTTCCTAGATTCCGTGCTGCTGAAAGCATGGCCACAGGAGTCATCTGAACTCTGCCACTGTTAGTTTGAAAGCTAGTTTCATGAGTTCCATCTCTTCTGTGAAAGCCTGCCTCTCCTGGTCCTCAGAAAGGCCTCTGTCCCTGAGGCTGAAGCGGCAGCATGCTGGTGGGTTCTCCTCTTGAGATGTCTTAGCACGGAATGACAGCTTTGGCTTATCCAAAAGAAATCCAGGAAAGGGTCCCAAGGTGCCACATCCATGAAAGAAAGACTCATGGATTCAACTATTTCCTTTGCAAAGACTTCATCAAATTCTTTCTTTTAAAACTCCTTGAGGACCAGACCAGAGGCGACCAGGCTTCTGTTGAAGTTATCTTCAACTACTTCATCTTCATCAATTTTTCTGTCTTCAACCTCCTGCTGCTTCTTAGAAGCTGCATTCAATATGGTTCCGGTACCCCCATCTGTGAGTTGCAAAGATAGCCCCTACCAAATCTACCCTGACACTCATGCTATTTGACAATAACCTTCATAGTTAACGTTCTCCTATAGATGAGGTGGTCTAACAACTACAGGAGAACAGTCCGTGAGGAGATTTCTCAAATTTCACAATAGAATGTCAATCCTATCTCTGCTTCCTTTGACTTCCAGTGCACGTAAATGTATATGTAGCCATACGGCGTGGCCAGCAAGCCAAAACCTTGTAGTGGTTGTGGGTTAGCAACTACCATCAGTGGTTATAGGCTAGCCACTACCACCAGAGGCCCCCCTCAAAAGTCGAGACTATGGTGGAAAGCAGCCAGTTTTTGTCCCGCTGTGTACCATGTTTTAATTACAGATTCCCAGGCTCCTGGGTTGGGAGGACTGAGTCTGGATATGGAGAGTTTGAGAAGGATGTTTGTGGCCTTTGGCACTAACTGAGGGACAGACCCCTGTCCCATCTTCAGTTCTGAGCTCTTAAAGACAGGATGAAGATGGAGAAATTTGTACTCGTTTCTTTTCTTTTTTTTTCTCACACTCTGACATCACAGCTGCAAGAAGACAAGGTTCCACAGTGAGGCTTTTCTAGAGAGGCAAGAAAGGCCCTGAGGTCTTGCCTTCTTCTCACCTCCTGTGAGAGGCCACACCTACTAAGAAACCTTTGCTATCTAGGTAGAAAGAAGACAAGGCAAGCTCAGACAGCAGCCCTCTCCCACTGAGGCAGGATCAGGAGTCACAAGTCCTACCATGGCAGGGAACTTAACTCCACAACACCTGCCTGAGAGATGGGTCCTCAGCCAGGAGAGGCTTCAAGTAGAGATGTAAGCAGGCCCATGGAATCCAGCCATGGCAAAGGCTCACAGGTCCAGAAGGAGCAGAAGTCAGGGTTTAGTCGTAGAGGCAGAGACAACAACAGAAAGATCTGTGCAGATTTTAAGCGCTCAAGGTATCTTCATTGACTGCCTCGGTTAATGCCGGAGCCCAGCGCTCGCACGTTGGCAGTCAGGAAAGTAGGGCATGAGTAGCATTGAACTTCACAAGCATTAGGCAGGCTTTCGGCCCCACTTCCACAGCCAGGCTCACCCACCTCAGTTTGTTTTCTCTGACTTTGGGAACAGGGATATCCTGTCAGAGCCAGCAGCTGAACACAGACTGACCTAATAGGGACCTCGGGGAAGACAAGGCAGGCTAAGCGGGAAGGGGTGGGGAGTTGTCACGGGTCAGGTTGTTGCTTTACACCGAGACAGTGGACCAACAGATTAGAGACACCGTGGGAGGATTGAGTCTAAGGCTGGATGACAGAGCACTTGCTAGGAAACAATGTGCACAAGCTACAAAATTCCTCGCTCTTGCCTCCCTCCTTTAACCCTCAAGAAAGAACTTCCCTCTGTGGCCTGCAACAACAGGAAATTCAGGAGAAGGGGGCATTGGGGCAGTGTATATAGTTCTAATAGTGGGCAATAGTAAAGCCATTAGAAGAAAAACTGGCTGTCTGGTGTAGATGGCATAAAGAACCATCACACAGACGAGACTTATCCCCCACCCCCACCACAAAGGGAAATGGTACCCTTGGGACACTTGGTGGAAAACGTCAATAATGGTGACTATTAAATTTTGCCAGGCTGTTCCAAGCAGTCTAGTTCTCCCTTGGTGCTATTTTTATTACTGATCATTAGAAGACATAATACAGACACCACTACTACACACATCTCTCGCCATTGTCATAGCATGCTTAAATGTGCTGTCCCTTTAGAAGGTCTGCATAAGAGAGCAATGTCAAAATGTCACAAGGATGGCACAGGCTGAGGCGGGAAAGTAGCTTGCTGGCTATTTTGATTGGGAAACTATTTTGGAAGATTTCTAAGATGTTCCCTGATGTTTGACTTAGAAGCTCTAACATGATAAACCTTGATATGGCCTTTCCTATAAATTCACAATGACACCCATGATGCCCTTGGTACAGCTAGACCCCTTCCTTGACATCCATCCACGTCATTACAGACTCGCAGACTTACCAGTGTCTGGGTCCCTTGGCCTAGTCAGCTATCGAGAGTCTGCGCCTGAGACTTGCCTCACACACATGGTTCCCAAACAAACCCTTTAAACAAATGGCTGAAACTACATTTTCTAGAACACTCCTTCGAAGTCAGGAGACATCACTAAGCCAGGTTCTAGGACCTTCTAGAAAATGGTTTAATCCGTGTCAAATTCTACCGCCATCCATTCTTCAAAGCACCAAAGAATGAGCAAATTTATGCTCCTTCCTTGGCTCTCCCCCACCACGTCACACTGCTTACAGGCCTCTTTTCTACGACCTGACAGTGTAGTTTCCCAAAATTGCCTGGAACCAAGGCAGAGATCGGTTCTGGCGCTGGAGTATACAAAGATTCAAACCAAGTGTCGTGCCAAGCAAATACACTCTAGGGTCTAGGATTCTCATGTCCTTTCAGGGAACAAATTGGTCAGGGGGAGATACAATGGCCTGACCAACCAACCAGAGGCTGGACTTTAACTCTGCTATTATCTAACCCACTGTAACCTTGAGCAAGTCACTGAGTCTGTTGGGCAGTGTCTTCACTCAAAAGGGATAGCAATCTGTCTCCCAGGTAAGGGTGGATCTCAATTGAAGCCAGAGGAGGGGCCTAGAGAGATGGTTCAGCAGCAAAGAGCACTGGCTGCTCTCCAGTGGACTCTAGTTCAGCTCCCAGCACCCACACCAAGTGGCTCACAACTGCCTGTAACTCCAACTCCAGGAGATGCAATGCTCCCTTCTGGCCTTGGGTAAAGCACCTGCACGCATGTGCATATACTTGCATACACACATACACACATACATTAAAAAGGAGTAAAATTAAATATTCAAAAAGAGAATGTGGTTACTTGAATGTTTGATGAAGGATATTGATGTAAGTACTTATGTCTCATGTTACATATAGCATTTGTTCTAAAACAAATGAATAAATGCCATTTTATGTGAGACATTAACACATCTAAACAATGTTTTCATATTTCATAGACCCATTTAGTGATGACATACTTTAATGATGACCAGAGTCATAATCAAACATAATACTTCAGGGAAAATGATCAACAAACTGTCAAGAGCCTGAAAAATGACAGCTACAAGGATCACTTCCTTACCTTCATGGGGAAGAAAACAAACCCATGCATATTTACTGCCCAGAGATGGGGTGCTCCCTTGAGTGATGAATTCTCTCGGTGGGCTTTTCAACAGGAATACTTTCTCTTTAAACAACGACTGATCCGAGGTAATGACTTGCATTTGGTCATTGGCTGGTTCTGATTGGGAGATGGAGAGTAGGATCAGGCAGAAGATATCATGTGACATTTACTTGACCAGGGATCTTAACGTGGAGTAGTAGGGCTCTCAGACAGAGCTAGTACAACCTTGAAGGGAATGGCTGCCCCTCGTCAGGAATCTGTAAAGTTTGTCTGTGAGGATGAATTCACACAGAAGTCATTGGAAGAAGGCTTCTGAATGTAGAAAGAACCAGGAGCGCTGAGGCCAAGACCCCAAACTGTGCTCCTCACTGGATCATGGGGACCTGAACTTCTTAATGTACCCCCAGAAGCTCACTATGAAGTCTAACAACATGACCTCAAACCCTTCCCTATGGAAAGAGAAAGGTAACAAGTCCCACACACTGAGAGGAGAGGTGCAAACTTGACTATCACCCTATCCAGGTCCCACACCCATTCATCTGGAGTAGCTGGGGAAAAAGAGAGTCCGAAAGAACACATCAAGAGTGGAAAATTTTTTCACTAAAAACCCATCTTGAACATTGAGGACACAGACACAGTCTACGGTACAGCTTAGGAATGTAGGGGTGTACCCAGGTGAGGGCGACAAGTCCCTCTCCCCCATTTTTGTTAGGATTGATAGTAGACACGATGGTCTGATTGATGAGCCATTTTGTAGATTGGATTCAGACTAGAGAGAGAAATGTAGAAAAAAATATGGGCCAAACACACCAATGAAGTACTCAAATTTCCCCATTGTAAAACCTACTAAGCACACATATGGTGCTCACTATGCACCTTACTAAAAAAATCTAATTATGAAATGGCTGTGGTCCAGATCTCCATTTCACACAGGAACTGCCAGTCATTTTATTAGGTTTTAGAAGCCTCGGTAGTTCGAGGGTCCTACAAGTCAGGAAGAGACGGCAGGTATTGATACTATTGCACATGCTCAGCCCTGAAAGGATCGGGACTATATGTGAGGAGAAAGGTCAAGGGAAATATCAGCCTATTTGTGTATAGCATTGATTCCAGATGCGTAATTTAATCAGATGATACATAGACAGACAGACAGCATGAAAGCAAATGGGGGATATTTGGAAAAAAAGAGGACAGATCAATGAAAAGGGGGTCAGGTAGTGAGGAGGTAAATATGACCAAGATACAGGTATATATGCGTGAAGATGTCATAACGAGACCCATTATTTTGTATACGAACTAAAAAAAAAGTTTAAAAAAGGTCTAGTGCAAAATCTTCACTTCAAACAGTACAGATGTCTCCAAACAGTACAGATGTCTC
>LOJH01054165.1:0-11190 GCA_001685095.1 Ellobius talpinus
CCATCACGCTCCGGCCTCGGGGCTACAAGGACACCCGCGTCTGGCCCCAATCAGGGCCTTCTGCTCCCCAGCTACCCTTCGCGCCCCTTGTGAGTCTTTCCCGCAGTCACCTGCTTCCCACACCCTCAGCCGCTTTTCCCCCCCTGCTTGCTGAAGGCTCCCTGGCCCCTTGTGGAAGGTCTGTCTCAGCGGAGGGCAGGGTCCCTTCCCTTCCCCCGCTGCCAGGACCGCGCCTGGCATGCAGTAGGCGCTCAGTAAATACTTGTCGGTTGCACCCACATGCCGGCGGGCCGGAGCCGGTTGTAGGCTGGCACTGGCCTGCCTGGGCACGCTGAGGCCGCCGTGGCAGGACCTGTTTTTTGGGGGGGTGGCCTCAGCCCTCAGGCGCCTCCAGTTGAGGCTTTCTGCCTACCTAGCGACTTCTAATTTGGGTGCGTGGTTGGGAGAAGTGCTCAGCTGTCAGCCCTGCCTTGGGGGCCTCTCCCTGCTTCCTCACACAGCCATTAAGTGCTGCTGGAGGAGGTGGGGGGGCTCCCTGTCCCAGCTGGAGGTGCCACAGGTGAGTTACTGAGCCACTATTGTGGCTGGCCTGTCTGCTCAATTCTGGAGAGGGCCTTTGGGTCAGGCACCTATTAGCAGTCTCAAGTGACCCGGGCCTGGCTAAGTATGGTTCTCATTGGCAGGTGGGGCAGGAGCTCCTGGAGTGGCAGCCCCTATAGAAGCAATGACAGAATACAAGCTTGTGGTGGTGGGCGCTGGAGGCGTGGGAAAGAGTGCCCTGACCATCCAGCTGATCCAGAACCATTTTGTGGACGAGTATGACCCCACCATAGAGGTGAGCTCTAGCTACCTGCCTAGGCTCTGGCAGCGGTCATGGGTAAGAGTCAGGACAGGCCCTCATAGCCAGGGCTTGCAGGTGGTATGGGTCTGGCTCCCACCTGATCGGTCAGGGCATGAGAGGTGCAAGGGTGGGCCGGCTCTGTGGACTGTCTGAGGAGAGGTGGAGCCCCTAAGCTCTGTTCTTCTGCAGGACTCCTATCGGAAGCAGGTGGTCATTGATGGGGAGACGTGTCTGCTGGACATCTTAGACACAGCAGGTCAAGAGGAGTATAGTGCCATGCGGGACCAGTATATGCGCACAGGGGAGGGCTTCCTCTGTGTGTTTGCCATCAACAACACCAAGTCCTTTGAAGACATCCATCAGTACAGGTAAGCCACCTATGGCTAGCCCATGAGCCCATGGCACAGGTGAGGAAGGTTCTGTGTGCACACTGTGTCTTCTCCTGAATGTCCTGGATACAGCCATGCCAGTAGCCTACTAGCTGGCTCACATACTCCTCATCCCCTTCCAGGGAGCAGATCAAACGGGTGAAGGACTCAGACGATGTGCCAATGGTGCTTGTGGGGAACAAGTGTGACCTGGCCGCTCGTACTGTTGAGTCTCGGCAGGCCCAGGACCTTGCCCGCAGCTATGGTATCCCCTACATTGAGACATCAGCTAAGACTCGGCAGGTAAGCTTGCTCCTCACTCTCTGCAGCTAGTCAGGGATTTACCCCACCCCACCCCAGCCAGGGAGCAGAGCTCATTGCCCTCTCCCTCAACACAGGGCAGCCGCTCTGGCTCTGGCTCCAGCTCCGGTACCCTCTGGGACCCCCCCGGGACCCATGTGACCCAGCGGCCCCCATGCTGTAAGTCTCCCAGATGGCAGGGCTGTGAGGGAGGCAAGGGCCAGGGTCTGGGCTTATGCCCTGCAGTTTTTTTTTTAATATTTATTTATTTATTATGTATACAACATTCTGTCTGCGTGTATGCNNNGGAATTGA
Organism: Ellobius talpinus; assembly: GCA_001685095.1. Lineage (NCBI taxonomy): Eukaryota > Metazoa > Chordata > Mammalia > Rodentia > Cricetidae > Ellobius > Ellobius talpinus. Next base: position 1,825 of record LOJH01054165.1, read on the forward strand.
ACTCAGGACCTTCGGAAGAGCAGGCAATGCTCTTAACCGCTGAGCTGTCTCTCCAGCCCCCTGCAGTTCTGAGTTGACACAGCACCAGAGCAAGAGGGGGTCCATGGAGAGAGCTGCCCTGAGCCAGGCCGGAGCGGTGACCCAGAGGCCTAGTTCTTCCTGTCCCCATAGTGTCCTATGGGTACCTGCTAGTTTTGAGCCCTTAAGTGTGGTCAGGGTGTTCATATCTGAGCCATACTTGGGGCTTGGGAGAGTCCTCAGTTGAATGGCTCTGACTTCTCAAGGATATTCTGGAGTGAGTCTGCTTAAGGAGAGTGTCCTGTGCCTTTTAGATGTGCAGAGCCCAGCTCCCTATTTGTGTTGGTTGTGCAGCTGAGGAAGGGTTGTTTTCCAGGGTCGGGATGTTCCCTGATCCAAGCAGGGAGTTTCTTACCCAGACAGCACCCATTTCGTCCTCAGAGTCCCCTCTGATCCAGCCCCTCTGTTCCCAGGGTGTGGAGGATGCCTTCTATACGCTAGTACGTGAGATCCGGCAGCATAAACTGAGGAAGCTGAACCCTCCCGATGAGAGTGGCCCCGGCTGCATGAGCTGCAAGTGTGTGCTGTCCTGACGCCAGGTGAGGCAGGGACCAGCAGACGTCTGGGGCAGTGGCCCCAGCTAGCCAGATGAACTTCATATCCACTCTGATGTCCCTGCTCCCCCCCATCCTGCCAATCCCCCTGCCTGCGGTCAGTGGTGTCCTTTGTGCCTATCTCGGCACAGGCTCAGGACGTGGAGGTGCCGGATGCAGGGAGGAGGTGCAGACGGAAGGAAGGAAAGAGGAGGGAAGGAAGGAAGGAAGCGATGCTGGAGCCAGTCCAGTCCAGGGATGGTGGACAGAGATGACCAAGACCTTCGCATGGACAATTTGAACTGACTGTCATGAACTGTCCCTATTGCCACTGGCATCCCAGCCCTCAATCCTTATCAGTTCCCTCCAGGTGCCTATGGGGCACAGGTTGAATCACAGTAAATTATTTGATGGTCTTGACTTGTCTCTGGCTGGGAGTAGGAGGCATAGGCCTCACAGAAGATACTGGGAACCTGGGCCTCATCATCTGCCTTGTTCTTGTTTCTGAGAAGAGGCTGGGGTGGCCAGCCTGGGACTCTGGACTGTACGGCCCTTTCCTTCTGCCTGCCCCAGCTGTCTGTGTTTCCTGCAGAAAGCATTAGGCAACACAATAGTCAGGTGATACGAAAAGTGACCTATTGTCCTTTAAGTAATGGGAGGAGGGGGGCTTAAGAGTAAGGGGGTATCCCTTGTCTCCAGCAGGAAACACATTTCCTGCATTCTGGGTTCCATGAAATATAGCCCCAAGAATTGCAGAGTATAAGACCTGCCCTGCCTCAGTATCCTGCATCCCTCTGACCAATGATGGGGACTCTGGAAATAGGGCCCTAGTGTTTACTATGTGGCCTCAGGCCTCTGTCCCATCAGTGCCTAGAGCCTGGCAATCTTAACTCCTTGAGAGGGTAAAAGCTGCCTTACCAGTTCCTGACACATCTCTGAAGTGTACAAATGTTCTCCAGGTCACCTGTATGGTCTTTTTTTTTGTTTGTTTTTTTGAGATAGGGTTTTTCTGTGTAACAGCCCTGGCTGTCCTGTAACTACCCCTGCTGGTCTTGAACTCACAGATCCTCCTGCCTCTGCCCTCCAGGTGCTGGGATTAAAGGCATGCGCCACTGCTGCCCAGCTACCTGTGTGATCTTGAGAGGCACATGACTGCCAGGTAGCTGCTCCCTGCTCCTAAAGGGCGTGCCATGCCCAGGGCCTCATTCTAGCACTGGTCATGGCTATAGGAGGCTCTCTCTCCTCATCCTGGTCCTCATCCTGGCTGCTGGGGCCCTTGGTGGGTGCGCTTTACCCTCTGAATTGGGTGGAATTGGGTGGACCCCCCTCTTTTGGAGAACACTTACGATATAAGGGGTCTCCCATAGGCATGATGTAGGGCCTGCTGCTGAGTAGGTTGGTTAGTGGGACACCCTACTTGTACTCTTCCACAGCAGCCAAATGTTCAGCTGCTCTGTCCACATGTATTTGAGGCTCCTGAGGTATCTAGGTATTCATCCTTCAAGACTCCACAATGGAGGCCTGAAGATACTTTAGCGTTGTGTAGTTCAGCCTGAAGCAGCATGTCCTACAGAGGCTTCGGGAGGTTCTCAAAGGTACGAGTTCAGCTCTGGGCTGGGCTCTGGGAAAGGTCATCATCGTCCATGTCCTGCCTGTGCCCAGGTCCATCTTGCTAAGGCTGCTGTGCCCTTTGTTTCTAACTCTGGTCTTGTTGTATACATAAGACCACAGCCAAAGAGAGATCCTGCCAGGAAAATACTCTCAACTCTTTTATCTGTGTATGGGGGTGGGCTTAGGGCGTGGGACAATACCTTGCACCCTACCCAGCTGACCACAGCTGGTCTGGCCCACCCTTTGTGGCTGGCTCACTCAGGGCTGGAGAGGTAACACAAATGATTGGTTTGAGTGTGACCCACAGCGAGCCAAGGTCTGTCTTGGATACTTGAGAAGTGACTTCCATGTATATTGAGGGCTGTTTTTTTTGCCATGGTCATGACCTACAACCTCATCCTCCAGAATGTAGATATCCCAGAGCTTCAGGGGGGTTTGACATCTGCAAATACAGCAGGCATGAGAGGGTGTCGTCTGTCCAGGTGAGACCAATGGCCTGCACACAACCTCTGGTTCTCTGTAGAGGTGATTCCATGAGGCTGTTATCAGGCTTGTAGCTGCTCAGGGCTGGACTTAGCAGGTATGACCCTGGGATAAGGGGCTTGCCTGAGCCTCAGAGTTTCCCTGGTTCTCCTGTCCTAGCCGGGACTTGTGCTGTGGTTGTGTGTCAGGAAGGCAAGAGGTCTATGGCCTACTTCACCTGTTAGATATGGACTCTCCTGGCCTTGGAAGCTGAGGAGCTCCTGCGACAGTCACACCCCTGGACTGGGAAAATGGCACTGTGGAGCAAGGAAGATCCCTGCCTATCTGTTCTTTGTTGCTCTAACACTGCAGGGGTCCTGGACAGTTGGGGTCTCCTTACTGTCCTGAGTTCCTCAGGGTCTCCTGCTCATCATGGCCCCCAAACCTCTCTATTCCAGGTCCAGCCCAGCGCCACTGGGGATGAGGCAGGTCTCTTCACTCACTCATGGTTTTTTACCTCATTCTCATAAGCTGAAAGCCAAAAGGTGGTAGCTGGAACCATTTGCAGATTCCTGAGAGCCTATAACCGACAAATAGAGCTTATTCCAGAGGTGCGGAGCCATGGTTTGGGGACAGTAGCAGGTGTCCCAGGAACCTGAGGCTTCTCTTCCTCGTACTCTGTGACCCCATTCTGCAGCTGCAGCCTCAGAGGAGGAGGAACACCCACACAAGTCCTAGCTAGACTTGCTGCCTTCCTATGTCCTGGTTCCTGAAGGGCAGGGTAGCCTTTGAGGCAGACTATGGCAGATAGGGTTTGTGTAGCCTATTGGGCCCATGAAGCTAGTAGGGGACAAGGACAGGGTTGGAGGTTTGTGGCTGTCTCTTGGGCTCAGGATGAGGAGAGGACATGGTTAGGCTGATGGTGTCTCCTGGATTTTGGCCATAGATGGTAAGAGATGCAGAATGACTGACTGGAACACATCACCTGGTTTGCTTATGAACAGAGGGTTCTTGGCTGATGAGGGACGTGAGGGAGTTGTTTGACAGGTCTGGGTGCTTTGACCACAGCAGACAGTCGAGTGGTTCAGAACAAGTAGGGAAGGTGCTGTGACTGCAAATTGCCATCATTAATCAGTGTGGCTGTCACCCAGCCTGGCTGTTTGGTGCCATGGGAAGCTGTCTACTGAACTTGGACGGTATGCCACTCATTAGTGGGTTGGCAGCTGGGCCAATGCCCAAAAAGCATCTTCCTTATTGAGGACCATCATCAGGACAGTGACAACCTGGCCCATGCCCAGGCAGTTGTCCCTGCTTTTAGGAGTCAAAAGTCATTGTGGGAGAAGAACACCCAAGAGGGTTGTGATCCCTGGGAGGCTGCCAGAGGTCCCAGGGAAGTTGAATGTGCAGCCTCTGCATTTTCTCCTGACACCAGGGTTCTGGCCAGAGGACAGGGAGCCCTGCTAGGGACAGAGGCTGGAAGGAGGTCTGGAAAGTGGGTTGGGGAGGGGAGCAGCCACCTTGGGGACTGCCTGCTGGTCTTGTTCTCTTTGTTTTTTTCAAGACAGGGTTTCTCTGTGAAACAGTCCTGGCTACTCTAGAACTCACTCCGTAGACCATGCTGGCCTCGAAATCACAGAGATCCACCTGCCTCTTCCTCCCAAGTGCTGGGATTAAAGGTGTGTGCCACCACCACCCGGCCTGGTCTTGTTCTCTTATGGGGTTCAGGCACATAGAAACCTCTGACTCTCCTCAGCTGGAATAGTAACATGGTACTTTCAGGATCCAGGCTTGAGGACCAGTAGTGTCCATCGGGTATTTCAGTAGCCTGCCACGTGCTGCTTCTGGGATAGCATGTTGCAGCACTGCCACGCTTGTGGGGCTCTGGGGTGCACTCAGGAAGGAGTCAGGTCCAGGGGTGACCAGGAGCTAGAACTCCCACACCCTTTCAATCCCTGTCCTAGACCAGGAGGCCCTAGCTCCTTGCTACACCGCAGTGATCAGTTAACCCTCACTGCTGTGTCCTGCTTACATAGTGATAGAGCTGGCCTGGAGGTGACGCTGCAGGACCCAGGGAGGAAATGAACCATTTCCTGTAAGAGGAAGAGAAGTACTGCTCAAGGAAGATGAGGAAACAGACCGTTGAAGCAGCAGTGGTGATGGGACACCCATACCCGTGGTCACACAGTGTGACCCATGTCACAGGGCCCTGTATTGCCCATAGGAGACGTCACAGTAGTAAGGCTGCTGCCTGAAAGTGTCCATGCCCACTGGTATTATGACAGTCCCTGGCAAGGAAACCCAAGCTGAGTTGGGACCATGCACCAAGCATGCAGCAAGCTTCTCTGGGCACAGCTCTTTTTACTTTAGAGGGTAAACTATGTTAGGAACCCAGCGGATGAAGTTCAAGTTTCATTCTGGTTGATTAATTTTGTTGTTGGTGCACATGGTTTCAGTCTTTGGAATATATAGTCCCATGGGTTTGGACCAGAGTGTAGAGCCTTCATGTGGTAGTCATCGGTTTGGCTCTGTAAGAAACCAGTGTCTTCCAAGGAGGAGGCCTAGTAGGTGTTTGATGGGGAAGCTACACACCTGGCCTCCACACTGCTGGAGTCCCTGCCCAACCTCCAGTCCGTTCCTAGTCTCTCCTCAGGAGTACTTTCTTCTTACAGCAGGCAGTGCACACCCTTTAACCTTGCACCCCCACTGGCAGGCCAGCTCTGTGTCACTTTATAGGTCTTTACTTGCATGTGGAGGCCCAGGAGTCCCTTGTCCTGGTGCCCTCTCTGTAGGCATCATGGAGAGTGCTTTTCACCATGCGCCATTATTTGTTCCCAGTATCATTCATTCTCCTTGGGTGCCACCTAGGTCCCAGCCCCTCCTGTTTAGGGTTTGATGCCTATGGTACCCAGCAGACAGATGTGGCTACTTTCTCACCACACCTTCTGGAATCCTAAATCTTGATTCAGACTCCTGCCTGTCCTCCTGGGACCCATGCCCCTGTCCTCTCCCTACAGGCCTTCTGGCACAGGCTGTGGCTCTGGGTTCCCCTGCTGTACTTCCTAAGAATGTTTGGCCTGTTGCTTACCCCCACCCCAAATCTGCATCATACGTTCTTTTCCATTAATCAGGCTGGAAGAAGTCCTGTCTATTTGTTTGTTTATTTGTTTGTTTGTTTAGGCTGGATCTCACTGGCTAGTTCTGGCTAGCCTAGGACTCTCCATGTAGATCATGCTGGTCTTAAACTCACAGAGATCTATCTGCCGCTGTCTCTTGAGTGCTGGAATTAAAGGCATGTGCCACCATGGATAGTAGAAGCTCAGTTTTAATGTTGACCTTCCAGAGAATCTTTTTGTTTCTCTCTTCTGTTTTTTGTTTGTTTATTTTGTGTGTGTGTGTGTGTGTGTGTGTGTGTGTTGGTTTTGTTGTTTTATTTTCCATTTGTAAACCTCTTCCTAAATTTCAGATACCCAGGGAGGCGCCAGGGTTGGGCTACCTTGAACTATCCCTGTTTAGTGGGGAGGGCTGTACCCATGCCATTGCCTATCCTATTCCTGGTCCTGGGAGGAGAAAGCCAGGCTAACCCAGGCTAATGCAGTTTGTTCATGGCACCTCCTGGGATTCTGCTATCCCTGCTTCTGCTCTTCCCCAACACTGACACTTAATGTTCTTCCTTGGAAAGGTGGGTCTCAGTTCCTTATCCTAAGTGTGGGATGGGCTTGGGGACAGGCTTCTCACAAAATGAGAAACGTGGGCCTGGGAGAGATATCAGGTGGAGATATAGCAGGTATTGCTGCCACTAGGGCAGGACTAGTGTCCAGGGCATGGAATTGGCTGTGTCCTTGTCTGCTTCCCCAGTTAGTGGGAGACCTAGGCTCCTGACTGAACCTGGCTAGGATACAAACATGGTGTCTGGTATTTCCCTTGGTTCTTGGCTTTCTGGATTCCTAGCAGAGGAGATCATATTTGTCCCAGGACCCTCAGTGGGTCTTCAGTAGACCCATGGAGAAGTATGTAGGGAGAATAATAATCCTGAGTGGCAGGCGTAGGCTGAGCATGGGAGGACCAGAGTATGGGGATATTGACTCATAACTCTCAGGAGAGGTCAGTCCTCCTGAAAGTGGACTTTGCCTTCCATGGTTAAAATAAGGGCTCAGATTGCAAACTTTGATTCCTCCTTTCCACCAGGTGGCACTGCTACCCTTGAACTGGGGTGGCCCAAGCTTTGGCATCAAGTTCTTCCTCATTAAGGTAACACTGGAGAAATGGTAGAAACCTGGAAACCAAGACCTGTGTCCTCAGGGTCAAAACAGTGTGCTTCCCTTTCTGAGGAACCTAGAAGTTCTATGTACCTGAGAGCAGCAGGTGGTCTCAGGGTCTCTTGGCTCAGCACGTCACCCTGTGCTCGTCCTGTACTGACTCCAGCTCTTAGCTATCTGCTTGTGTCAGCGGCTGTCAGTTTTGCTAGAACGTGAGAAATGACTGCATTAGCTGAGTTGTTCCTTCTTGGGGTGGCCCTAGGATGCGGCTTTGCCCTCTTACTTAGAACACTGAGGCAACCAAGCTGGACAAAACAGGAAAGGTGCAGACCCTGGCCAGGTCATGCTGGTGGATTAATTTCATGGCACAGGACACACCTTTCTCGGGCCATGGAATCTTGAGATCCAACTGGATCTTGTCACGGGTAACGTGGTGTGGGTGTGTGTGATTCATGAGGTACCATGGTTTTCCGGGGTTTCCCCTAACCAAGTTTTGCATAGGCTTTATATCCATGGGAAACTCTCAGACAAGATTAGGGAATATAGAGGGCAACAAAAGGTACTAACTACGGAGCTAGGCCAGGTATGGCCCAGTGGGAGTTGCTTGCTATCTCGCTAGAGCTGGCAGGACATTCTGCCATAGGATCTTAGAAGGCAGCAGGCAGCAACTCCTGAGCTGCATAAATGGTCTTTAGGGATAGAGTTCTGCTTAGTGACCCTCCCACCAATAACTACCCATGCCCAGAACTTGCAATCACCCTGCCTCAGTGTCTTGAGTGCTAGGATTGCAGGTGCGTGCCATCATGCTCAGGTAATACAGAGGTTTGGAGATGTCCTGCCAACCTTTCCTTTGATTAATTGCCGCACCAGCGCAGCCTGGATGCCGAGTCCAAGGGAAGGATGTCAGGATTAATGAAACACTCACTCTGGATTTGCAGAATCAGAAGCCTTTATTGTACATCACCAAGGGGGTTTATACCTAACCCAGACAGGTGGGCCAACAGGATGGAGACCTCATTGCCGGATCCTTGGGTTAGGGCCAAGGCAATGCATACTCAGGAAGCAGGGTTGGTAAACTACTCTGAGAGCAGGGATCTTGCAAATTTCTCAGAAACCCAGAACAACAAGGGCAAGAAAGGTCACCAACTGGGGAGGTGAGTAGGAGGGCCAGGACTCCATTAGGTCCTAACAATTAATGTGCTGTGTTTGTTTTCATTTAATGTAACTATTGAGATGTCAACCTTTAGTTACATTCTTACTGCTTTCTGTTCCTGCTGTTTGTCTCCAATTTCTCTGTTTCCCCTTTGTTGCAAAGCAGCAATGATAGAAGGGTGGCGCTGGGAAGCAGCCAGACCCTTGGCTCCCTGTGCTCAGGGTCAAAGCCAAGTGTGCATATTGGTTAGAAAGAGGTGACTTCATTTTGCTAGAATATGTCTGATTTATATGAAGGTGATAGCAAAGTCAGATGTATCATGGGAGCAGGGCCCAGGATGAAAGCAGTGTATACCACTTTAGTGTGTACATCTTTTATTTTTGTTTGTTTTTTTGAGACAGTTTCTCTGTTGCTTTGGAGCCTGTTCTAGAACTCACTTTGTAGACCAGGCTGGCCTTGAACTCACAAAGATCTGCCTGTCTCTGCCTCCTGAGTGCTGGGATTTATTTTTATTTTTTGAGTTCATAGTTTGCTAGGAAACCGTGGGAAAGTGCACCAGAGCATCATGGTTACAACTGAAGATGCCTCTGCTCAAAATAAGCTGGATTCACTTACGCTCTCCTGCCTTCATTTGGGTTATGTAAAATATTTTGGATGTTCTGTTTAATTTTTTAGTGCTTTTACTTTTATTGTTTGTTTGTTTATTGGGGCTGTGTGTATGTGATATGCCAGTGTATGTATAAAGGTCAAAGAACAACTTGTGGGAATTGGTTTTCTCCTTCTACTGGGTTCCAGGGATTGAACTCAGGTTGTCAGACTTGGCATCAAATACTTTTGTTCACTGAGTCATCCTGCCACTTCCAAGTTGTATTAAAATTATTTTTTTTTACATTTACTTATTTTGTGTGGGGGTTTTGGGAGTCAGTTGTCAGTTCTCCCCTTCTACCGTGTGGAACCCATGGATTAAGGGCAGGTCATCAGGCTTCATGGCAAGCACTCTTACTGGTTGAACCACCTTGCCAGCCCCCTAACTTGTATCTTCAAAAAGGATTTCTTTTTATTTTATGTGTATAGATGTTTAGCTTGCATGTAAGAATGCGTACTACATGTGTTCATGGTGTCTGAGGAGGTCAGAAGAGGGCATCAGATACCCAAGGACTAGAGTTACAGACAGTTGTGAGAGCTGGGCAGTGGTGGTGCATGCCTTTAAATCCTAGCCCTCGGGAGGCAGAAGCAGGCGGATCTCTGTGAGTTTGAGGCCAGCCTGGTCTAC
>LOJH01054171.1:0-12072 GCA_001685095.1 Ellobius talpinus
TTCAGGCATACACACAGACAAAATATTGCATACATAATAAATAAATAAATAAAAGACAGAGACAGGGGCTGAGATCCCTACGACAACTACGGGCATGCGTGGAGCCGATGACAGGCTATTACGAGCTGTCTTTAGTCCAGGCTTTTGAGAACACCAAAGTGGCTAAAACTATGGCTTACTCTGTGCTTGTGCAGCAATTTTGGGGCCATGCTCTTTAAGAGCTCCATCTCTTTGAGAGGCTGCTGGTTCTGTGTGCAGTTTCCCCCCAGAACAAATCCTTAGTCCCTCAGCTTCCTGTCTTCAAGCAGAGACTCCATGTAGAGGGGTACAGACAGGTTCAGGAGCCCCAGGCAGTGGAGGCAGATGTGTTCTTGCCCTCACGTAAGTGAGAGATGGAAGCACTCTAAATCATGACCCAAGAATGAGAAGGGAGCAGACTCTCTCACCAGATACCTACTCAGTGCCATTCACCGAGAGCCACTCTCTGCACTACAGTGGTTAGACCAGTGGGCTGCAACCCCTTTGGGGGGTTGAATGACCCTTTCACAAGGGTTGCACATCAGAGACCCTGCATATCAGATCTTTACATTCCAATTCATAACAGCAGCAAAATTATAGTTATGAAGTAGCAAAGAAACTAATCTTACAGTTGGGGGTTGCCACAACATGAGGGACTGTATTAAATGATCAAAAGATTAGGAAGATTGAGAATCACTGTTTTAGACAGAGGCCCTCTGGCAAACCTGTCCTGGAGACCATTTTTGGCCCCATTCCTCTATTTACAGACCGCAGCCCTTCCTTTCCTCCCAAGGAGGAATTGGAAGGAGGGAAGAAAGACTAACCTGTATGTCAGGTTCCATGTTTAATAAAGGAGGTAATGATATCAGTTAATGAGAGAGGAGAAGCAGGAAGAGCAGAACAAGGGGTAAAGAAGATGTAGCACAATTAATAAAAACCCAGAGACAGATATTGGGGTTCAACCTGAAGGTCAGAAAAGCAAAACGGCCAGCCACTGGCTCTTACCTTTACCGCAGTCTGAAATGGCCATCCTGCCTCCAGGAATCTCAGGATGAGACTGTGTCTGTGTCTGAGAGCTGTCTCCTCCCATCTTATATTCCTCTCTAGGGCTGGGATTAAAGNTAAAAACCCAGAGACAGATATTGGGGTTCAACCTGAAGGTCAGAAAAGCAAAACGGCCAGCCACTGGCTCTTACCTTTACCGCAGTCTGAAATGGCCATCCTGCCTCCAGGAATCTCAGGATGAGACTGTGTCTGTGTCTGAGAGCTGTCTCCTCCCATCTTATATTCCTCTCTAGGGCTGGGATTAAAGGCGTGCACCACTACCGCCTGTTTCTATGGCAAACTAGCGTGKCTACTGGGATTAAAGGTGTGTGTCACCACTGCCTGGTCTGTAAGGCTGACCAGGGCAGTTATTTTACTCTCTGATCTTCAAGCAAGTTTTATTTATTAAAATACAAATGAAATATCACTACAAGAAGAGAGATGAGGAACAGGACCCAGACTAAATGACCATGGCCAAAGGCCTCTATAATTATGGACAGAGACCGTTCACTTATCACCATAGTCAGTGGTTGCAAACACTAAGGCAAGCATTACTCAAGACTGAGGAGAGAGGTACATCAATCTGTGATATCAAATCGTCCATCCAAATCACTCCCACTTCAGTATACCCTCAGATTCAGGGTCAAAGAGAATGGACCATCTCATCTGACTTTCTATACAACCCCACAACTAGTTGGAGACAAACCACCAACAGCTCACCCATAGGACTCTATTCTATCACTTCTATTGTGAGTCAAATACAGATACTAAAACTAAATATCAGTTGAGTTCAGAGCCCATGGCTCCATGATCTACATGTTGACCCAATAACTTATAGCTCTCAAGCAAGTACACAGACTTAAAATGAGAAAACTGTTTGATCAGAAATCATTATATAACTGCCTATTTTTCACCTATGCAATTTTGACTATAATTCTAATAAATTGGCACTGTATTATCAATCATATTAAAGAGTATTTGATAATATTCCTACTTTCCCCAGACAGCAGCAAGGGTAAGTGACAAAAAGCAGAAAATTAACTATAGTTCATTCTCATAGTGGGGCAAGAAGGGGGGGTTGATACTAACTATATCAAGGTACAGATGTATTTCTTCTCTGTCGGGCAGATAGGAAGATATTTAGCTTCTGTGTGGAGAACATCCTTAGCATTTTATGTGATCATTCGGGAGGTTTTCATTTACATGAGCACCAGGAGCCCACAGGCATATGGGATATGCAGTGTACACATAGGTGTGTATATGCATATACATGTTTGCAAGTAGAAGAAGGAGAGAGCAAGACTGACTGGGAAAAGCTTGGCAGGAAAGTAGTGAGAAATCCATTTTTAAAGGTCACCATGGCAAGCTGAAAAGAAATCAGAACAACCAAAGCCATTGTTTTAATCAGCCTCAGGCAATTTACAAGAGTAGAACCCAAAAGCCATTAAGCATAACAGGGAAAAATAGCTGTTACTAAATTCTCCTAGCAAATAATACTTAGAGTAGACCTTTGTCAGCTCAGCAAGCCCCTAGCCACCTACAGGGGCAGGACACACTAGAGCTTGTCATTTTTCTGAGGCTCACAGCTGAGGTCATGGTCACAGTGCGGCCATCCAGGACCTTCCCTGCCTCCATCACATTCCAGAGAGCGGTTTTGTCTCCCAATGACTCTTGTGAAGTGGTAAGGCTTATGTTTGTGAGTCTACCGCTCTGGCCTAATGTGGAGAGGCCTCATGCTGGGCGCTAGTGATAAATTCATGGGATTGCGAAGTGGACATGGGAAAGAAGACATTTTGAAGGTCGGGGAAATAGGGGCTGCTGTCACCGAAAAATTAAATGGTTTGAAAGCATTCCTGACAGATTAAGAGACACAGGGGCCTTAAATTGTTGTCTATAAATGCTGAGAAATTCTTACCTCCTTTGAGAGAGTATACATTGTATATTCTTAACTGTTGTGCCTAAATTAGATATATGTCGTGGCAAAATTGTAAGCTATTGGGAAAACTTAAATTCCCTTGAAGGGCTATGTATACATGATTATCAGCATCATGGATTGACACTGACTAACTCTCAATAATACAGTATTGCTTCTGCCTTCATTTCTCCACAGGACTGTATAGACAGAATCCTAAAGCTAGATGTGGACACAGATCTGGGTATATAGGGAGTGAACCAGGATTGCCTCAAGTGCTGGCTTTCCATAAAGCTGCTGTGTTTAGAACTATTGTTTACACACTAAGATGGGCCTCATGTCTCAAGCCCTCCTCCACACATGGTGCGTCTTCTGCTGCTTCATAAACCCCATGGTTCTCCTATACATTTGAATGCTGGTCTTCTCTGCTTATTATAACCCAGAGGGTCACCTCAGCACAGAATCTTGACATAGCACTGCCCTCTACCTGCTAAGAGTCCTTGGTATTCAAGGGGGATACTGAGGCAAATTGTCCTTTTGAGTAAGAGATGTGTTAGGAGAGTTGGCAACACCTCCTGAAGACAGCATGATAGGGGTTCTGAGAATAATTCAGGCCCACAAGGCAAAGTTGGGGGTCCCTTCTTATAGGTTTCAGAGAAGAAGGTCCTGTATCATGCGATTAAAGAGTACCCCACAGTACCTGCTCCCAGGTTGATTCCTGGGCAGTAGGGGAGGGGGAAAGGTTTGGTCCTTTAGTTAATGAGTATCCATCATATGGAATGTGTTATCTCTGGTTCCTGATTGCTTAGGGTCTCTGGGATGGGGAAAGGAGGACTTCAGGTCCCAGGCAGCCACTCCATAAAGTGCCTACAATTTCCACGTAGCAGCAGGAATTATAGAGTCAACTAGGAGAGAATGAGGCTGCTGCTGCTGAGCATAAGCCCTAAGCCAAACTTAGCTCCACTTGATCACCGTGCCAGGGACTGTAGATCCTTCTGCACCCCTCTGCCGTGCCAACCTTGGTCTCCCTAACCTGCCTCCCTGTGTAGCATCCACACACCCTTCTACCTCCTCCTCCTCAGCACCTGACTCCTTTTCCTTTCTGCTTCTTCTGTTATTGTTCATACCTGAGGGGTCCTCCACTTTAGAAGTGTGTATTTTTCTCCCACTGAAGTGTTCCATGAGTACAGTTGTGTCTTCTTTCTAAGTTCCTCTCAAAAGCTCCCAGGAGTGCAGTTCCTCCATCCCTTTCTTCAGTCCCCCATCCCTTTGTTCAGTCCCCCATCCCTTTTTCTGTCCCCCATCCCTTTGTTCAGTCCCCCATCCCATTGTTCAGTCCCCCATCCCTTTGTTCAGTCCCCCATCCCTTTGTTCAGCCCTCCCATCCCTTTGTTCACCATACTCCACTGAACATCCTCTTCTTAGCGCCAGCTACCAGTCCCTGACTACCAGCCTCCGAGTTACTCAGCCACTGTCTTCCCTCTCCTACAGGAGTCGCATGCCTTACCCTTGTTCACCTATTGCATACACTGAAGCCTGGCTGCAGACTAGACCTCCAAATCTGCTTTCTCTGTTGTGGTCAAAAACAACTAAAGACTCTACATGGGGAAGGCAGTGGTGGAGACAGCCCATGCGCTGGCAGCCTTTAGTGCCATGCTGTCCTGAGGGTGTCGCCATGCCTCTCTGAACTTGACAGCACTGGAGCATCATTCAGTCACCAGGTCTTTTGTGCTTCTGAAAACTCATGGCCATACTTGGATGACCTTGTCACATTCCTCAAAGTGAAACTCCCAGCAGCTTAGCATCTCCTTGGAGCCCGACGCGGCTGCCAGCCCTGACATTATCTTGCATAATTTTTGGAAAGCTAAAGGCCATTCAGCGTGAGTTTCCCCACATTACCTTCTTCGCCCCTTCAGCTTTTCAGGGTATTTTCATCTCACCTTTATGTGTCTCTCTCTAAGGACAGACAACCTTCCCTTAGACCCTCGGACCATTTCTCTTGCTCCTCTATGACCCTCTATTCTATCTTTAATGTCTCCTCTACACACAACCCTTCTCCTTCACCATTCCAATTCTTCCTCACCTTTTAAGAAAATGCCTTCCTCTGTGGTGGCCCTCCCTCTACATGTTCTTCTCTTCCCTGGAGAAAGTGCTAAAATTAGAAAGAACTTTCCGGCTTCCTCTACAAGTGATGGGCAGTGATCCTTGTGGCTTTGAGCCTTATTCTTTGGCTCAGTTCTCAAAAGTAAACAACACACCCTGACAGTGGGCCTCAAACTGTTTGGACCATGGAAGATGTGACTTAAGGCATCTGGAAGCTATGAACAATACCTGTATATGCTTGACATTGTATTTGATAGGACAGGGAAACAGAGTGATCCTTTGACTGCCCATGTCTCTTAGTATCTTGTCATTTCTATTTGATTCCAGTGTGAACCAGGGCTGGGAGGCAGCTTGATTTGGATAGGTCCCTAGCCAACCAACCCATCACTAAGTCCTGTCAATAACATGACCTTAGCTTCTTTCACATTTGTATTTGCTACCACTGTTCTTGCTTGTGGACAACTTCAGTGCAATAGAGGGAAAGATTTAAGGGATCTATTTGCATGTATGCCTGCATGAGCGAAGAGGGCATCAGATCTCATTATAGATGGTTATGAGACACTATGTGGTTGCTAGGAATTGAACTCAGGACCTCTGGAAGACCAGCCAGTGCTTTTAATCGCCGAGCCATCTCTCTAGCCCCAGCGTGAAAGTTTTGAAAGTGTTGACTAGTTGAGAAGCTCCAAGGTACGAACAGAAGAATTAGCAAAGTGGTTGATGGGAGGTGGGAAAATCATTGAGTGGTAGCAGGGGAAGGA
The DNA here is from genome assembly GCA_001685095.1 of Ellobius talpinus. NCBI lineage: Eukaryota > Metazoa > Chordata > Mammalia > Rodentia > Cricetidae > Ellobius > Ellobius talpinus. Next base: position 5,836 of record LOJH01054171.1, read on the forward strand.
GTAAAGAGAAAACAGGTGCTAAGGAAGATATAAGAGGGGGAGGTGACTGTTACAATGGGAGACTGGCCAAGGTGAACAAAGGCTGGAAAGGCAGAAGGGAGCAGGATACATAATCCCCCCGCCCTCACAGTGAGAGATAGAAGGTAACGCTGGGCAGTAACATTGTGGATAAGTAGTTATCTCTGTTATGATGAACAGACAGGATCGACACTCAAGAGTAGAGGAGCAAGGCTAGGCATCACGGGGCATTGGTGACAATGCAGCAGAAAGTGCACCATGCATGGAGAAGGGCCTGAGTTGTGAGACCCATCTTAGCTCTTGTGGGTCCAAACAGTAGCTTTTCTGCATGCAGCAGCTTTATGGAAATCCAGAGCGTGATGGAATCCTCTGCACTTAAACAAAAATCCATATCTAGATTTAGCTATAGAGACAGCTATGCAGAAGTAGTGTTCTAGTATTGAGATTGGTCAATATGTGTCTCCAGTCTTACCGCCACCCCATTCTACTCTCTACTATCAGAGCAAACTAGAACACATACCTGCTTGGAACTCTTCAGCGGCCCCTCTATCTAAGGCACAAGTCTGAGGTGCTCGGGTCTATGGACCTGATCTCCCCTTACTTCCTCTCTGCCTCCTAACCCACACAAAGCTCCAAGATTGCCAGATAATTCACAGGATTCCCACTTCTCCATCCCAGGTTCCCCACCCCCACCCCCAGTAGCTTCCTCCCTGTCCATCTTCTATTTGATCTTCAGGATCCTGTTCAAGGTCCATCACCTACCAGTTATGATTTCCGAACAAAGAGAAGAACCAAGAATAATGGAGTTGAGATAATAAACCCCCACTCATTGTTCTGCAATGATGGTCCTGTAGCAGGCAGAGATATGTGAAACCATTGGCTCTGCTAGATTTACATCCTAGCTCAGCCACTTCCTGGAGAAGTCCCTTGATTTTTCTCTTTAATGTCTTCCCCAGACATCCCAAGCCCAGGCTAACTTAGGTACCCTTTCCCAGGGACATGGTGGGGAACCACAGGCTTTCCTTATCCAGCTATTTCTGCTCTTATCTCAGTGGTCCTCAGCCTTCCTAAAGCTGCAATCCTTTAGTACAGTTCTTTATGGTGTGGTGACCCTAACCATAAAATTGCTTTTGCTGCTATTTCACAAGTGTAATTTTGCTACCGCTGTGAATTGCAATGTAAGTATTTCTGGAGATAGAGGCTTGCCAAAGGGATCACAGCCCACAGACTGAGAACCACTGTTTTCTCTGATTCTTGTCTGCCTGGCACAAAGGCTATTAGCACTTTATCAGGAACCAGATCTGGTTTGTCTTTGTAGTTCCTCTGCTCAGCTTGGGGCCTGACACCTATGTATGTAAATGTCTCTACAAGGAATAAATGAATAAATTTGATTTGGGGTAAGAGATAGAAATCAATATTTTTAAGCTTTAGTGTTTCCTTACAATTTTTTTTCATGATCTTCTTTGATAAGTTAAGGAGATAGATTTTCACAGCTGAAGGTAATTCTTGGCTTTATGTCAAGTGGACACAGGCTAGAGTCATCCCAGAGGAGGGAACCTCCAATGAGAAATGCCGCCGTAGGATTGGACTGTAGGCAAGTAGGGAGGGCCTTTTCTTAATCAGTGACTGATGTGGGGAGGGGCATCCAGCCCAGTGAATGCTGCCATCCCTGAGCTGGCGGTTTGAGGAAGCAGGCTGAGCAAGTCACAAGGAGTGATCCGGTAAGCAGCACCCCTCCATGGTCTCTGCACCAGTTCCAGCCTCCAGGTTCCTGCCCTGTTTGAGTTCCTGTCCTTAGTGCCTCTGATGATGTAACATGATAATGGGGAGTAAGTAAAATAAACCCTCCCCCCAGTTGGCTTGGGTAGTAGAGTTTCATCAGAGCAATAAAAATCCTAAGACTGTAGTATTGTAAAGAAATGAAGGACTCCAAACAGACTATGCACAGGTATTTTCGTCTATGACCAACATTTATTGGCAGTTGACACTGTAGTTAGAGCCATCCTAACCTTTTATGTGTAGAATCAATCCACCCTCAAAATAGTCCCCATTCTGTAGAAGAAACTTCCGAAGAAGAAAAAGTTAAAGAACTTTTCCAGCAAGTGGCTAAGCTAACAGCTCAAATCTGACAAAGCTGGTGGTTTTAATCATCAAATTGCCCTGCCTGCTGTGTGAGCATCCTTGCAGAGAAATGAGGGGGCTATTTTCTCATTCATCTGTGCTCTCGCCTCTGTTAGTCTTTCTTTTCTCCACCTTTACTGGAAACTCACAGCTTTAGATAGATTGGCTCACCAGTCGCAAATGACAGCTGAGAGCCTTTCCTGGTGGGTTCAGAAAACATCTATATAGCCAACACCTTGCCAGTTGCTAAGCAGGAGTCATGACAGAGTAAGTGTCGATTACACTGTGGTCCCTTTGGAATTCGTTTCCTTACCTCCTAAGGAAAAGGCTGTACAACATTTTGATACATGTCTGTGAGGTTGTATGTTTTCAAATGACTGTTCAGAGGGACACAAACTATGGGGGAATGAAACTGGAGATTACAAGGATTCTGTGAAAGAAAAAAAACAAAAAACCTTTGCCACCCACCAGACTTTTGACATCAAAAGACTTGGCAAAGAGAAAGAGAACTTAGGGCAATGGCCTGGACATACACTGAACCACTGTTTTCTAAGGGGAAAAAAAGTGCTTAAAAGGAGATTGTAGAACTGAACAGGCAGACTTGGGCAGTAATACTGTGCTTGGTAAGTCTAGGAGCCATCTTAGAAGGCATTGGATAAGGGACCTTTGATCAAACCAAATGAGAAGCTGGGTCGAACCTCAGCAATTGAGGGTTTCATTAGGCTTGGTTCACAGGTATTGCATTTTGTCTTCATTTTGGTAGTGTGTGTGACTGTGTGGAGGAGGCTCATGTACAGAGCTAGAGGAAAGGGGGCTTTTGATTCCCCTGGACGTAAGCACCAGTTCCTACCATCTCAAAAGGAACCAAGTCACAGTATGTCTGCATCTCACTGCCCTGTCCCTAGCCACAGACACAGAAATGGCCCTGGGATAATAGGAAAATGTTTGCTTTGCATTATCCTAAGCGCAAACCTGTGACAACAGAAAAAATCAGCACAACACAGTCACCTTGAAATTCCATCTCTGGCAAACCTGGCTTTTGCTTTTGGTTTGTAAACAGCCTTCTGCAGAATGTAGGGCTATCTCCAGAACTGACTTCGCTGTTTGATTGTCTTCACATCCAGCACTTTGAATGTTCTTTTGATAATACTGGACTGATGCTTATCTGCATTTTGACCAGATATAAAGACCAAGTAATTGCTGGGCAGAGGAGGTTTGTTTGCAATTAATTTTTTTTTCTTAAAGAGAAATCCTGCCACCCTCTGGACAGAAATCAGAGATCTGCTTCTTGGAGATACACACAGAATAGTTTTAAAGACTTCCTCCCATTCCCTAGAAATAGACATTAAATAAGATCTGCCCTTTAAGAATCAGGGGGAAGGGGTGGGATAGAGCCATGTAGAAGAAGTCCTGGTTGCTTTAGATAGTATAGACAAAATATATGAAGAAGAAAACCAGAATATCCCTACAGATTTTTGAAAAATTAAAGAGAGAATGGGCTCAGAGCCCATCCAAGAAAAGGTCTCTGGCCTTCAAAACACACTCTTTACACCATCTGTTTGTAAAGTCCACGACTGCTCCCTGCTCTTCAATAGCCAGGTCAAGATGTCTTAATACATTTTAGCCATGGCTGATTTGCAGTTACAATTATACTAAATGTAACGGTTACAGTTATAATAAATGTAACTAAATGCAACAGTTACAGCTATACTAAATGTAACAGTAACAGCTATACTAAATGTAACAGTTACAGTTATACTAAATGTAACAGTTACAGTTATACTAAATGTAACTAAATGTAACAGTTACAGCTATACTAAATGTAACATTTACATTTATATTAAAGGTAACTACATTTTTAATGAATGCTAACTGACACGAGGACAATGAGAGCTCAACTATTTGGCAAATTAGTCATAAGAATTCAGATAGGCAGTTTTTGAATCCTGCCTATTCATCCACAGGACGTGCTTAACAATACACAAATGAAACTGAGAAAACCCAAAGATATGTTTGTTACCAATCAAGATGTAGAGCAAAGCAAAGCACAGCCATGTCCTCCCAAATACCCAAAGGAGGATGCCAGAGCGATGGATGCACAGAACCGTACCTGGTTTTAGCAACAGGGTTCAGATGCTTCTGGTCTCGGAGCACGTTGGCCAGCTGTTTTTGCAGAAACAAAACCTTGTCTTGAGTTCCTTTAATGAATGGGTGGTCCAGAAGATGGGTGACCGAAGGCCTCTTTTCAAAATCTTTAATAAGACACCTGTTTGTAAAAAATCAAGAGATAATTCAAAAGTAAAACATTTGACATTCTCTTTCCCTGGGGATACAGGAGAGAGGAAGCCTGGTAGTACACTCGATCATTAACCCCAAGCAGCTCTTTCCTCTGAAATATGTGCCAGAAGAAAAATTCTATTGATTTGATTAGTTAAAAAGATCAGAAACCTACTTTAGATTGTTGTAAGTAAATATTAAAATTTTACCCTCTATTTATTGTCAAGTATTTAAAACATTGGAAAAGCAGAATGCTTAGAAAAACTCCATCTGAGTTTTCAATACAGAAAAGCATTTTCAAGAGAAGGAAGTTTATCTTAGGGTCATATAGGACTAAGATCTATCACGCAACTACTCTCGTGGAGATGTTCTTATTTGGTGGTATGCAGGGCTTGGGGTGGTTGTTTAGGAGTTTGTAAGAAAATAAATGAACCTGCAAGGAAGAGAAAAGCCCAGCCATTGATTTCTACCTAATGTTTTCTGAGAGAAGAGAGAAGCCCCAGAACAGGAAGTGACTAGCACACAATTCCGAGGAATTTTGATGGAATTCTGCAAAATGGGAACAAAAGTCTACTCGAAATGGTAAAAGCTCAGGTTCCATTTAAACCCCTCTGTAGCAGATTGCTTAGTACCACACACCTAAGAATGGTTTTCTCTTTTGGAATCAATGACCTATCTAAAGAAAACAATGATTCGATACTTGTGGCTGCTTGGCCTGTGCTAACATGATCTTGACACATGGAAATCTCTAGGGAAGTGGAACCTGATGAACAACACTCCAGTTACCTTGGTCCTTCTATTCTGAATAGCTTCCCTGCATCAGAGGAGGAAATTTCAACATCTTTCAGTTTCAAGCTAACGCTGGAGACTCGGGATAAATACGGAATGCCCTCTGCCCACTCAGTGTCTCTGACAGCTGTGCTTTTTCCCACAGAGGCATGCCAGCAGCAGCCTGACGCCCTGACAATCAGCAGCAGTCAGGACCTTCTGAGCATCTTGGACAGAGCATTTAAGCAGAATCCTTCACGGCAATCCCCAGTTGTCAGGTTTACACAGAGCTTCAAGCTTTGCAATTTTCACTTCAAAACACTTCCCATCCCTCCTCACCTTCTGGTCCCAAGGACTCGGGGACTTTCCTGGGTCAGTCCATTTGAGGATGGCACAGGGGCTGCTAGAACTGGAGCTTGCAGCTAGAAAAGCCAACCGCACCCAGAGCATCTCCAGACAGATGCCCACAAGACTATAAATACACCTCCACCTTGCCACAGGGAGAAATCAATCATTTGACTTTTATTGGTCCAGGGTGGTTTGTATAGCCTATTATTTTTCCTAGCAACAATACAAAATCAGCACACATGTTTACAAAAGACAGCTCTTTTGTAATCCAGTCTTCCCTGGATTCCATGTATACTCATGTGTCTGTGTGATTGTCAAAGGGAAACACATTTGAATCACTGTTTAGTAAGAAAAGAAGGAACTCAGGAGGGCTATCTGTTTAGCAATCCCAGTGATGTTCCTCCCTCCTGGCTTAAGTGTGGAACATAAAATCCCTAAAATAAAATAGGCATGTGCCTCCTGAGGGCTGATGAAGACAGGCCTAGATCCTCAGAATGGGGTAGGATGGAAATCCAGGATCCACCCAATGGCTCAACAGTCATTGCTCTTGCAAAGGACCCAAGTTCTGACTCCAGCACCCACATCAGGTTGTTCAGCATTGCCTATAACTCCAGCTCCTGGGCATCCAACACCCTCTTCTGGCCCCATCAGACCCCTCACATGGTTGTAAAACAAACAAAAAAATCACAAACACACAGACACAAA
>LOJH01054172.1:434-12072 GCA_001685095.1 Ellobius talpinus
TCTTTTCCTCCATTTCTTTAAGGGAATTTTTCATTTCCTCTTTAAGGGCCTCAAGTTGTGTTTTAGGTAATTTTCTTCTGCTTCATGTATATTTGGTTGTTCAAGTTTTGTTCTTGTAGGGCCACTAGTTTTTACTGGTATTGTTCTTTGTGGTGTTATGTGTGTTCTTACCATGTCTACCCATCTTTTCCTCTGATTGGTATAGTTGGGGCTGTGTCTCTGGTGATCAATCTTCCAGGTGCCAGTGGATCCAAGGCTCAGCTGGTTATTCTTCATAGTGCAGTCAGGGTCATGGTTACAGTCACCCCAGAGGTACCTCAGTGTTCCTAGAGATCACTCAGCATTCCCAGAAGTTGCTCTGTAACACCTGGGGTTGTTCAGACCTGCTCCCATTGAGGTTGCTTGATTGGGGATGCTCCCATTGAGGTCACTGCCTTGGGCCTGCTCCAGCAGAGGTTGTTGGCTCAAATCTGCTCCAGTGGAGGTCATTGGCTCAGGCCTGCTACATCAAAGGTTGCTCATTCATACCAGGTCCCACAGAGGTCTCTGGCTCAAGTCTGCTCCCTGGGAGGTCCATGACATGCACCTGGACCTGCTGAGATCTCTGCCTAGGATCTTGTAATGGTCTGCTCTGTCCCTTTAAGAGACAAGCCACATGCACTCCCTCTCCATCCACGAGGCAAACTGATCTTCACTTCCAGCCTGAGTCCTTCCCTTTTCCATCTCCCTCTTGAAGAGGCAGCTTCTGTCTCTCCCCACTTCTCCCTTTGCCCACTTCTGTTTCTCTCTCTCCCTCTCCCTCTGCTTTCTCCCCTTCTCCTTTTTCCCCTCCATAACCCACTAAATAAATATCCATCCTCACTCTGCATGGCAGGCCTATCTATCTGTCTCTCAACAGCCACGTGGCTTCCTGCTCAGGACCAGCCACCTTCAGAGACCTGCAGTGTGGTCTCGTGGCATTCCCATTGTAGCCACTTGGGGAACTGTGCCGTCCCTGCTTAGGACTAGCTGCTCTTGGGACCTGCTGTCTGCTGCCCACTGCTGCCACTCAGGGACCTGCAGCAGTTCTGCCACTATAGCCACTCAGGGATTCACAGCATTTTACTTAATCCATTACAGATCTGTTCCCTCAGCAGTAGCTCCCTTATACCTGCTCCTGTGGAGGTCGCTGCCTGGGGTCTACTCTGGCAGAGGTTGCTGACTCAGGCCTATTCCTGTAGATGACCCCGGCTTGGGCCTGGACCTGCAGAGGTCTCTGTCTCAGGCCTGCTCCCTCTGTGGTCACTCCCTTGTACCTGCTGCTGTAAAGGTGACTGCCTTAGGCCTGCTCCAGCTGAGGCCACTGACTCAGGCATGCTCCTGTGGAGGTCACTGCCTTGGGCCTGTTCCTGTGGTCATTGACTCAGGCCTATTCCTGTGGAGGTCACTGCCTTGGGCCTGCTCCTGTGGGGATGACTGCCTCTGGCCTGCTCTCATGGAGGTTGTTGCCTCAGGCCTGTTCCCACAGATGTCCCTGGCTTTGGTCTGTTCCCATGGAGGTCCCTGGCTTGGGCCCAGTCCCACAGAGGTCTCTGGCTCAGGCCTGTTCCCTTGGAGGTCCCTGACTGGCACCCAAACCTGCAGGCTTCTCTGGCTCAGGCCTGCTCCTTCAGCAGTCATCCCTTGTACCTGCTCCTATTATCTTTCTTTTCTTTGTTGTTTTTCTGAGACAGTTTCTCTACTAGCTCTGACTGTCCTGGAACTCTCTCTGTAGACCAAACTGGCTCCAACTCACTGAGATCCATCTACCTCTGTTTCCCTAAGTGCTAGGATCAAAGGTGTGTGCCAAAACAGCCTGACTGGCATATTTCTTAATTGTTGTTAGATCTTATTTTAATTTGCAAATTTAATTTGCAAAGCATACTTTTGAAAATGGGTATAGTTTCTATAATTTTTCACATATATATTGTACAAATTAATAGAATTCTTACTATGAGAATACCAAACAATTCCAATCATCATCCAGACTCTCTCTTTTTAGTTATTTTGTTCGTTTGTTTGAGACAGTCTCATATATCTAGAATGGTCTCAAACTGACTGTTTATCCAAGGATGACCTTTACCTTAGGATCTTCCTTCTCAACTTCCCAAGAGCTGGAATGTCATATATGGGCCACCATGGCCAGTTTATACAAGTCTGGGGATCAACTTACCACCTCCAGCATGCTAGGCAAATACTTTACCAACTGAGCTACATCCCCAGCTCTCCTATTGACCCTATTTTTTTTCAGTAATACCTTCTCCCAAGCCTCCATGGTCATCCATTTTCCTCCTCGGCACCACAAATTTATCTTTACAAACTTTAGAATGCATGGTATCACATGCTGCACATACCTTTTTAAACTGGCTTCTTTCACTTAACTTAATGCTTTTGAAATCTACTCAAGTTGTTATATGTAATGATAGTTCCTTTATTTCAAAGTAGTATGTCATTGGGTGGAGCATAATTTTATCTATTCAGTCATTGAAGGATGTTTTGACTATGCTATCGCTACTGTTGGTGAGTACAGATTTTGTATGAATGTTTATTTTTGCTTCTCTTAGATAAATATTCAGAAGTAACATTGCTATGTAACATGAGGAGCTCATCTTTAATTTCTTAAGAAACTGTCAACTGGCTGCATCATTCTTTCCTCTACAAGAAACATATGGATGTTCTGGTTGTTTGGTATCTCTGCAGGCATCTAGTATTGTTATCTATGTAGAGGCATGACATTGCTACTTGGGTTTTGATAGCATTTTTAAATGGTACTATTCAGACCTGAGGGGAGTGTTATCCAGCAGAACAGATGGTTCCACAAACACATTTTGTTTATCCAATTTCTCGATGACCTACAACACAAGGTAACAGTTGATCTATAAAGTAACATACAATGTCTCAGGTTAAGCTCATAACTACATTATCACTCTCCCAAACTATTCTTGTATTTTACCTGCTGGTTTAAAGCATAACAAAGCAACTGGGAACTCAATGAACTCAAGAAGAAATTATTTATGAGTCTAACAGAAAATATGATTGACCCCTACAGAGAAAAAAATGGTAGAGACTATAGAGAAGGTTAGGCACCTTTTCAGGACAGTCTCTGGGCAACCCTAAAGTCCAGTCACACTTGATCAAATCTATTCCTACTCATCCTATTTGATCACTTGAGCACATTTGTCCTTTCAATCTGAGATGTCTTAATAAGCCCAGTCCCCATTGGATATTCAGACTCCAGCTGGTACACCAACTTCTCAGAGACAGATACAATAACTACTCTTTATGGTAGACCTGCCTACAAGTACCTCTCTATTTTTTCATTATGGTATTTATCATTACCAGAAATTATCTTGTTTATTTGTTACTTATATTTCCCTATCATCTCAGCAGCTCCTATGCCAACAAAATCCTTTATCCATAGCAAATAATAACTAAATGTGAGTTGAAGGGCAGATGAGAGGATAAATAAGCATATGTGTAAGAAATGTTTTTCTTGCAGAGACTCCTTACAGGCATGTGTTAGTCATGGTACATTAAGTGCAGGCCCTGACCGGAACTTACTCTTCACATTTTTGAAGCATTGATGGGAAGGGTAAAAACTGGAACCACCATTTCTAGGCTCTAAGCACTTTTCTATCTTCTGAGGCATAGACGCAAAGGAAACTGGTACAAGCCATCTGCCATTCTTGGAAAATCGCTGGAGTAGGCTTTTTAATCACAGACCAAAGACCCTAATCATAAGCACAGATATCTGAGAATGTGTCACCAGGAAAGCAAACTTCTCTTCTGAGAATGTAAAAGGTTGTCTACGGGTTGGGTAGGCCATGCTTCCTTTGAAGAAATGTTTCTTTTCTGAGAATGAACTTGGATGATGCTGTGCCTACACACTTGCTCTGTTCTCATGGACCACTGTTTTGTTTGAAGAGAGGAATATAGAAAATCCGTTACTGGGGCCTTGAAAAGGCAAGATATACAGATTTGGTCTCACTTTGTGCAAAAATAGATTGCCTTGGGTTTCACCATTATAGCTGTGTTCATGGTGCGATTGAAACAAAAACAACCTGGACTTTGACAAAGGTTGGAATGAATGAATGAATGAATGAATGAATGAATGAATGAATGAATCTACCCTTTGCTTTTGGAATTCAGAAAGGGAAACTATAAGAACAAGCAGTCCATTTACTCACATACATGTATATTTATTCACCTTCATACTTCTGTATGTTTATTGTCTATATCAATTCTGGCCTATTGTTTTCTGTTGCAGGCATCTCTAACTGGTCCCATGGATGATATGAACATTCCTTCCAAGAAGGAAGTCAATCTAAGAAATAAAAAGAACACTTCGAGACTGGACCTTAGAACAGGTTGCAAAGGCAAAGTCTCCCATTGTTTGAGACTCACCATCTAGATAGAACATGAGCTCTGGAAGCTTGACCCACTTTGGACATTGTTTTCTGTATAGGGAAATGATAAAACTTAAACAGTATCCTAGATTGTTGTATAAAACCCTTTATCTTCATAAAACAGTTTGGCTTAGCTATCCTAGCATGAGGTGAATATTTGTTGAACAGCCTAGTGGATGCCACAGACCTTATGGAAGGCAACAGTTCAGAAGTAGTAAGAAGGTAAGCCAGTGATGAGGGTGCAGTCTCTCAGGTCAAACTGGCACCTATATATTTTGCTATGCCGCACTGAGGTTGGAGGTCTTCAAACTACACTTCAGTTTTGACCAGTGGATTTATGTTAGTCACTATTAGGAGAAGATGCTTCAGGGTGGTTGTGAAGCTGAAACAAGAGAGGTTGTGACTCTTCTACCTGCCTTGTGTTTGGGTGAATGTTACTCTGGGCTGGTTTATCTACCCAAAGAATCATACTCTCCATTACCAACAGTTTAATATGCTTTAGTCTTTTCTAAGATTTGCAGAACTTAACAGTAGCAGTAGCCACGGGAGAGTCAAAGGTCTGTGTCCCAAGCACACAAGCCCTCTCCTGCAAAGTTGTATGTTTTATTCATTTTATATTTATATTATATTTTATATAATATTTATATTGAATATAAAATTGTTTCTCTAGCCCTGGGGATCCAAAGTGCAGCTGTTCCCTCCATGATACTGATTCTCAAAACTCTAGTCAATCATATCATGCCTGCTAACGATTCCTTAAATTAAATTCTCTCAGTTCAAATAAAAGTTTTCATTTCTGTCTCATGACTGAACCCTGGCAAACACAGGTGCTGCTTCAGTAAATGGGAATGTCTAAAAATGCTTCATTTTTACCTAAAGTTAAATTCAATTATCCTACTCAATTATCCCACAAGTAATTTGTCCTTAAAATTCTAAAGAAAGTTATTAGTTTTTTGAATCCTAAAAACTTGGTCAGTAATGATATCCAATAAATATTTATTAAGTAAGTTAAAATGGCTTATAAATGTTTAAAGGGGTTCAAGACATCTTTCCAATTTTAGCTTATTCTTCCATCTTTAAATACAATATAAATCCATGTATGTTTAGAAATAGGTATCACTATGCCTAAATAACAAAAGAACATTGTGTAATATTTTAATACGGGATTTTGTGAAACACACTTTGCCACTTCTGGTTGCTGTGGGCAGAATTATTTTGTCCCACTTAATAACTGATTTTAACTGACCATTTCCTTAGCAGAAATGAAGTACACTGCTATTGTTTGCTTTTGGGATATGACTCTAAAAGCCAGAGGGGAAAAAAAAGCTTGAGTTTCATTTGTTTGTGCTATGTAACAGCAGATGCTATTAATAAATATTTAAAATAGTCGATGAACCTATGAAAATACTAATCATTTTAAGGGCTCTAACTTGCATTAAATTTTAACTATACTTAAAGTTGTGAGAATTTCTTAGTGATTATTTCACTATAGTAATCAAGCCATGAATAAAAAAAGTCTTATATGTCCATCTTATGGCCAGTTAGCTCCCACTGCCCTTGAAATACCAGAAATAGAAATTTAGCATATTAAATTTGGCTTATCTTCCGACATAAAATATCTTCAGCCACATATTTTTCTTTTATGGACTCTTATCTTCTTGGTTCTTTCACATCTACTCTCTTCTATCAGTCACTACTGCCTCAGTCAGCCCTTTGTTATTCTAATAACTTAAGTAAGATAAGGATTTATAGCATGTGTGCTCACACACATGTGCGCGTACACACACGGACATGAAGGGAAGCTCGAGTAAGAATTTCAAATAAACCACTTTTAGCATATCTCAAATGTTTCCCAAGCATTACAAAGGGAAGACTTACAAGGAAAATGTGGACTTTGTACATCTAGGATTCAAATGTAATTGCAATATAGCATCTTGCATTTCTCTAGCACTCCTGCTCACCTTTATCCTCTCCTTCCTCCTATCCACCCTTCACAATTTATATACTCCCAGATATAATTAAAGGCTGTACCTCTCATCATTTTATACCATGTCTCCTACCCCTGTCCCTGCATTTAATTTTTAGCCAAAAAGGCAAATAATAGTTGATTTTAACATAACCATCTTTCCCTAGTATTTAAAGCTATCCCAATGCCTTCTTAAAGAGCAGTATATTGGCCTTTCATCTAATTGCTCTCAGTTGATTTTATACTACCCTCCGTCCCCATAATCCAGTCCATGCTTCCTTAAGTTCAAATCTTATCAACACACATCAATTTTCTAGAACAAGGAATCATCCTTAAAGATCAACATAAGAAACAGAAATATTCCAGATGGTGATGGCGCACACTTTTAATCCCAGGGCTCGGGAGGCAGAGGCAGGTGGATCTCTGAGTTTGAGGCCAGGCTGGTCTAAAGAGCGAGTTCCAGGACAGCCAGGGCTACACAAAGAAATCCTGCCTAGAAAAAAAGGAAAGAAAGAAAGAAGGAAGAAAGGAAGGAGGGAGGAGTGGGAAGGAAAGAGGAAGGGAGGAACGAAGGAGAAAGAAAACCTGTACACAGGACACTGCACACACATTTGCTTTTAAAACTATAATTTTATAACTACCAGCACTGTCTTGAGACCTCCAGCAAAGAAAAAAAGAAAAAAAAAGAAGGAAGGAAGAAAAGTCAATGAGGCAGAAATTAAAGAAAGAGTTGATCCAATTCTCACCACAACTTGCTCTCTAGAATTCAAACATTTCAATCTGGAAAGTTTTATTTTATACTGTAATAAATATAAAGTTGTGTGAAAACTGATAATGCTGAATCTTTGGCACATGAGAAGCCAATTATAGTTGTCTAGCATGGAAAAACTTTGAAACTAACCACCAAGGACTTAGGCAATAGCCAAATGAAAGCACTCCCTCTCAGACTCATACAGGGTCTAAAAATAAACTGCAGTTGTTTTCATAGTACCCAAGTCTTAACTTTTCCTATTTATACTATGGAGCAGTTTTGAAATCTGGAGAGTGTTTCTTTAACAAAGCTTGGGAGTGTAGTTGGAATTCACATTAAATACAGGTTTTAATTTTCTTTTGTTTTCTTTCACCTATTTTTTAAATTATATTTTATGTTCACATAAGTGTTTTTGACTGTATGTATGTATTATGTATGCACAGCACATGTGTGCCTGTACTTTCAGAGGCCAGAAGAGGGTCTGAGATCCTGGAGCTAGACAGTTGTGAGCCGTCATGTGGGTGCTGGGCACTGAACGTGTCACCAGCACGAGCAACAAGTGCTTGCTCTTTTTCACTGAATCATCTCTCCAGCCCCCATGATAATTTTTTAATGTGGTTGAAAATGAATGAATGACATAATCCCAATCATCCCATAAGAAAACCCATCAGAGTCCCAACTTTTATATCAAATTCCAACTGGGTGTCCTATTAGGCAGGGCAGATATTAGCTCTACTTCAACAGCCCTTTTTAAATAGCTGTACCAGTGTTTGCATTGTCCTCCCCCTCCTTAATATCAACGTATATGGAAACTTAACCTAAAACAGAAATTGCTTTCTGAGAAATGACATAAAGTGACTCAAGGTGACAGAAAGAAGACAACCTATTTCTCCTTGCAGGTTAATTTGATCGGTCTACACATTCCCAGGTAGTCTACAGAGATATTTTTCAGTGTGCCTCTTTCTGTGGTCTTCACAAAAATCTTTATCCTGCTTTGAGGGCAAGGGAACTGCTTTCCCATAGAATATCAGATGCCAGTCATAATGGAATCCCCCAAATCATTAAGGACCCTGGGGGAGAGAGAGGTGTGAGCATGGATAAGTAGGTATGACCTCATAGAGCTGGGAAATGACTGTTCTCACCAGGGTCATTCAGGCCACGTGGTAACGGCTGGATGAGCCTTCACCTCCTTGTAGTATTGCTGAGTGGGCCTCCAGGAAATGAAGCCTCTCCACCAACAGCAAACACAAAACCAAAAAGAGGAGCAACATTTCTGGCTTTATTCACATCCTACTCGACTCTGTGGAAATAAGAGTGCTGGCTTGCAAAGCGGCCAGATGTCACACTTCCACCACTGGCTCAGGCAAAGCGCAAAAAGATACTCTGAGAGGCCACTGAGTTTGTACTGCTTTACCTGGAAATGCATTACAGTTACAAAGAATTTTAGAGGCCCATATCTTCTGTGAGGGATGGGAAAAAAACAGCACAGAGAAGGTAATTCAAAAGTCACTTGTAGTCTACAGTGTCTCCAGCACTGGGCTGTGCCCAGCACATAGGAGTCCGGACAGTGACTGGACACTAAGCTAGTGTGTACCTGCTCAGAAGAGCTGGCTATTGGCATATCCTAACCTTCCTACATTCAGTGACACCTTAGCAGAAGTTTGTAATTAGTCACTGAGAATATGTATGCCACAGACCCCCGAAGTGCTACAAACTGCCCCTCCCTCTCAGAAAGTCAGCTCAGCTCTTTAGTGTTTCTCGTACCATCACTGGGCAAAATCCAAACATCCCATTCCGGCTATTGTCACACGTGCCCTCTGCTTACACACCATAACACTGAAAGGTAGAAACAATAGTAAGCATGTATTAAGTGAAAAGGGTATCTAACTCAGAACATTATCCTGACAGAGAGAAATTAGTTGAAAAAATATTATTCTAAAATCGTTTAAATTTTTTTTCAGTTTTCTATCAGCAATATGTTCAGGGTTGCACTACTGAACACAGAAATTTCTAGGAATTCCCTGATATCCCTGACATTTTGGGGGTTCACCTTAAACTGAAAGCCATCTGTTTGCCCATTCTGATGAGTAGCTTCTGTCTGGTTTCTGTGACATTAGACACTAAAGACACATGTTCAGAAAATGCAAAGACTGAAGCTGGTGTGAAACCAAACTAATCTACCTGCTGGTGAGGTCGTCTGAACACTGGGGATGTTGAGATGTTGGTAGCTGTTCAGTCTACAAAGCTAAATTAGATCAACTCCTAGAACTGGATTGTCAGAGAGCCTGTCAAAGAGATAATAACTGCCAAGTACTTACTACAGAGCTTACACGCAGAAAGATCTCAGTGAATGGCAGCAGAATGGATGATGTATTTACTACTTAAAAAACTTGGGGAGTTGGGTATATGAGCCATATTCTGCTATTCTTTTCTCTACTCCCAAGACTTCCTTGGTTAAGACATGGCCTTTGTCAGTGTGAAGATACAAATCCTACTGGATGGTCCCAAACTCATGTTTCCCCTGCAGCAACAGCAATGCTGAGGTGATGTGATGTGCTGTCTAAAACCACTGGGTGAACAGTATCCAGTTCAGGCTCACTGCCTAGAAGGTAAACAGCTCATACCACAGCTCAGGAAGTTCAGTTCCTTGCTGTCTCACCCTCTCGGCTTCATCCTTCTCTCCTTTCTCACCAGGAAGTCACACACCCTGCACTCTGACTCCATCTCTGAGCAAGAGACTGGATAGCAAGGGTTAAGTAAAACTCTGATATAGGAAAGAGGGGCCTCTCTGGCTCTACTTATGGCCTTTTTTAAAATATAAAATCTAAGAAATTGGCTAAAATAGGATTACACTGATCATCCCCTTGGAAATTTTAAGGACTGAAACTCTCCAGTTTGGAAATTTCTAAAAATATAACTTTGGACTCCAAATTAGAAATCTTCCTGAATGGAAAACAAATGACCCCAGTTCAATACCAAATTCTAACAATAAGGCAGTCTTGGGGGAGCGAGCAGGGCAAAGCCTCCTGAACACAGATGGGTGGAGTTGGAATTCTTAGTCTAGTAAACATTAAACGACATTGCACATGCTTCTCACAACACAGTAAATGACAGGAAAAAGGCAAAGCCATAGAGCACCACTGCCACCGCTGTTGGGATAATCTTTGTGTTCAGGATGTGGAGATGTGTCTCTGCTTAACCTCACCTGCCTAAGGCACCTTCTGACTGGTTTAATAAAAAGCTGAACAGTCAATAGCTATGCAGGAGAGGATAGGTTAGGACTTCCAGAAAGAGAAAAGAACTCTGGGAAAGAACCTGCGGTATAGATTTGCCAGCCAGATGTGGGGGAAGTTGGACTTAAGGTACTGAGAAGAGGTAATGAGCCACGTGGCAGAACATAGATTAATATAAATGGGTTAATTTATTAGAGCTAGTGGGGAACAAGCCCAAGCTAAAGACAAGCTTTCATAATTAATAGAAGTCTCCACGTTGTTATTTGAGGACTGACAGAACAGAGAAAGACCTGTTACATATCATGGTTAATATCACCAGTTTTTGCTTGGTTTGGTTTAGATTTTAATAATCTGTGCTTCAAGGCAGAAAGTTATTGTCATTTAATTCACATCGTGGACAGCTGTCACTTCTAGCTGCCTGTCATCTGAACGCTCTATCCTTAAATGGGGAACCACTGTCTTAGGAATCCTCTGTCAAAGGAGGTAGAACACTCCCCACCCCACCCCCCAAAAAAAAGAAAAGAAAAAAGCTGAAATGCCTCAGAATACCTTTCCCAACATCCTTTGCAAGAAGTTATGGCCATAGAATTCACCAATCGGAACTGGCCAAGACTGAGTACGGGGCTAATCAGTGACTCAAAGAAGCAGTGTGCTGTGTGGTGTGCTCTAGAGGTGGCTGCAGTTGCAGATGATTGCATTTCTTTGGCAGCTGTAGCTGTAGATTGAGCCTGCTCTGTCCCTGGAAGCAGACAGTCTACTATGCAAGCAAACATCGGCAGTCGTGGCAACAGCCCTTTCCCTGTGGCATGAATTGCTGGTCCTTGCGCCCCTACAGAAGCCTTAGCCTGGTCCTCTAACTCTCCTAGCAGCCCTGTGCGCGCCATAGTGTTGTTTTGATGACTGAATTTAAATCAGCTGGGGTCTGTTTGTGTTGCCTAAAGGTTAAGTCTGATAGATTCTGAGAACCAAAAGGAGGAGGGCGACATCGAGAAAACAACCGGCTAGGGTACTCGCACATAAAATGTGAATAGTCATGCCGTGTCCAGCAGACCCGCCCCCCCAGAGGTGTGGGGCTCCTACGCAGTCTCTGAGTCTTTCAACATACCAGCCCAAGGCAACTGAGGGCAGAGCAGGCAATTAGGGGACACAGACTGGTGCACAATGTGGTGTGTTGACTGGAACCTGAAAGAAAACAGATCAAAGCAACTACTTGTGCCTCACTGTAGTGAAAGGGGGCGTGCAGGCCTGCTTTTCATCCTGCCTG
>LOJH01054173.1:0-12072 GCA_001685095.1 Ellobius talpinus
AGTGGGATGGGGGGTGGAGTGAGATATATTTTGCTCTAGTCTGGGTTACTTGAGGTATGACCAAAAAAAGAAATAGGAAAATTACAAATAGAAGTCCTTGGACCACAACATAGGTGTGTAATGAATGCCTGGAAGGGCACGAATAGGTTTTTCCTATAAAAAAAAACATTCTCAGCTGTCACACCAGAGTTCTTGGAGTAGGTGGATTTCACAGTCTGGGCTGTCTAACCTCCAGACATCTGTCCATGATCCAATTTTCAATACACCCACTTCTGACTGTGCTGTAGCAGTGAGCAAACCAGGAAGCTGCAGGTTTAGAGACAGTCAGGGAACTGTCTGCCTGGGGAATCTCTCTCTCTCTCTTTCTCTCTCTCTCTCTCTCTCTCTCTCTCTCTTTTTCTGGACAGCAAGGATTGCAGGTGGTGCAGGTGGGGCAGGTGGGGCAGGTGGTGCAGGTGGGGCAGGTGGTGGCTCATTCCTCCTGGGTTGCCCAGCTGCACACCTGCAAACCCTATGATGCATGGTATTGCTCTTCCTAGAAGTACAGCCTGGATGCTGGAGAATCAGAATGCAGTACTGGATTCCCAGGAAAGCAGAACTCTGTACCAAGGTCAGCATAGCCCTCAACAGCCTTCTTTCTTCTTAGCACAGAGCTAAGAAAAATGCATTATTCAAACGGCTGCCTCTGAGTATGGGTTCCTTGACACAGCAGACATGGCTTTCGAGCAAGGGGGAGAATATTTTGGTGCTTGGTAATTATTTTGCATGAGCAAGTCTGAGGCCATATATTCCATCAATACTCATCACTTTAATGATGTCCTCTCTGAACTAACTGCTGTTTTCATGTGAAACAGCCTTACTTATTATCTGGTGGCCAAGGGCAGAGTTCTACAGCACATTCTGATTCGCAACTCCCCCATCAATGATATGGACTTTACTTCTCCTAGCTCTGTATCCATAAGCAGAGCTGTGGGGCAGAGCTCCAAGCAACTGGCACACTAGGAGTCTTCCTGTTTCCTCGGAAATTGTAGCAAAGCTGAGGATGGTGGAAAATTAGGCTTTTCTTAAGTCCACCCAATTCGACTGTAATGGCTCAAAGTTCATGATCTAGACTGGAGGACATGGCCACTCTGATGCGTCAGTGGATGATGTGGGCAGTTGGGCATAGCTGCAAGGTGCATGTCATTTCATTGTAGAACAGTCAGTCTTTCATGGCTGCATTTATGTGACTTGTAAGGCCCAGGTACTAATGTCAAGAACTGAACTGAAGGTGGCTCTGTATGCTAATGAGCTAAATAAAGGTGGAGTAGCTGATGAGTCCCTAAGAAAGGGTTCTAGAATTCAGGGTCTACTGTAGAGTTCCTGTAAACCACAGTGATGTTCCTGTTGATAAAGTCATCCATTTATACAGCGTTTAGCGGGGCTGGCTGCATAAGTGGAATTAAATGACTTACTGGCCTAAGGTTTAGTTCTTTAGCAACCATGTTTTAGAGCGTGGCTCATGGGTTTCCAAAACTGGCTCTCTACCTCTACCTCCCCTTTCAGATCCACCCAAATTACAGTTCTGGCTGTGAGAACGCCTCGGAAGAATGACTGCATAGTGGAAAATGTAGTTTTTGGAAAGGTAATTGCCCTGTTTGTTGGTTCTGCTCCAAGTCTGGCCCACAAAGTCAAAATATATAAAAACGACACAAGGCAGCCTCATTGCAAGGCTGTCGTCTGCATGCTCAAGCCTTTTGTAAGCTGGAGACACAGGGGCCCACATGCCCTGTCAAGATCCTCACTCAGGGAGAAGCCAGTTGGTTTTAACTCCTTTGGGGAGTGGGAGGGAGGGTTTCTCAGACAGCCACTTCAGCCGAGGGTTGATAGAAACCGTCTAGTTCCTTAGACTCATGTTTGAAGCAGAGTAAGGAAACTGGGCCATGAGGCATATGATCCTTTATGGAACTTTTACAAAGCGCTGGCCCCTCCCTCATTTGTATACAGAGTTTTCAGGCACGTTCTGTTCATCAGATTAAGCCCAAGTAGGCAAGGACTTTCAGTCTTTCTCATACAACTCTCTTCTGTCTTGTGTTAGTATAATTTCAAGTCCTTTTCCAGAACCAGAGAACTGACAGTATCTGTCCAAGTTGCTCATCTCTAGATCTCTGGGCTTCTAATCCCACATTTCTGTGGTGAACCCTCCCATCATGACTGCATTGATAACCCTCAGGCTTCATTCCTAAATAGATCCACTTGATCTTGATGGCTTAGCAGTTTGGAAACTGTGCGTGATTCTTGGATAGGACAATTAGCTTATTGCTCTTCTGATCACACACCTTCAATAGAATGAGGTGACATTCACTCTAGCGGGAAGGCACAACATATTACAATGTGAATTGCAGCACATGGAGCCATGTGGACAACAGCCCTGGTATTCTGATCACACAACTACAAGACTGCTTGAAGCTACATATGTGATTAGCAGCAGCCATGACAGTTATCAGTGGTTCACTTTACCAGTGTCTAAATGTTATCTGAAGTTTATTGATTGTTTTAGTCAAAAACTAAGGTCACATTCAAAGGGAACATGTGAGGCATTGTGCCTTTGGCACATATTGGTAATGCTAAAGAACTTTAATAATTTAACGGACAAAAATCTTGCTTCACTATACTTAAAAATGATTTAGTGTATATTCTAAAATAGCTACAAAAACTTTGAATCCTTTTAAAATAAGTAAATGATAAATGTTTGAGATGAAAATTATGCTAATTACCCCGATTTCATTACCACCTATTGTATACATGTATCAAAATATCATATTGCATCCATAAATATGTATGATTATGTCAGTTAGAGAAAAAAAGTGTTTTTTTAAACAGAAACAAACACAAGGCCAGGCAAAATAATTCTTCAGGATAGACAGCTCAATGGTCAATAATTCAGGAATCTGCAGGCCCAAATGGCACTCATAGCACAGAGGTGTGGTATGACATTGGCCAAAGCCATTTCTGTCTTCAGTGGAGATTGAGGACAAATTCTTCCCCATTACAGCCAAGCTCTAAAGTTAGTGCCCAACTCTCTTATTTTCTCTACTACATCTGCCCCCAATATACGGGAAGGAATTTCTAAGACATTTCCTACCTCCACAACTGCAAACTGGATCTGGCAGGGGAAGCATTTTCTGCATGCAGTACTGCAGTGGTGGTCTTAGGGCAGCCTGAAGACGCGTGACCTCCACACCAGAGGAATCCAAGAGAGGGTGAAGAAGTATGCCCAACTATCCCTACTGCCGCCATGGTTCTCCCCAGGAAAGCTCTGAAGGCGGGAGAGGGTTAAGGTGCAAATCAGTAGCTCAAAAGTAGAAAGCATCATTTAAAAACCAGTTTCACAGGCATCAATTAAAACATAAAGAAATCAGAGGCTTTACACATTAACATTCTTTTAGAAGGTGGTGCCTATGGATATCTATGATATACTCAGATTTTCTTCTCATTAATTAGATTATAATGTACTTGGTTAATTCTAACAAGGTATTAATGCCAAATTAATCTGAGTCATAAAAATAAAGTATTTCTGGGTTTTATTCAGCCCTCCAAGAGTTGAGAGCCATATGGCTGGTGATACCGGAGGAATGAAGTCTGTGGGATGACTCTCTCTGCTCCCATTTAAGGAGGCATGTCTTCTTTCTTCTGGTCCATGGCAGCCTCTGCCTTCTAGTCTTAGGTCAGGTCCATCTCTCCACGAGCAGTCTAGAAACCTTCCTGTAGTCCTGGCTCCTCTTGAGGTCCCAGGACAGTCACTGTACCTCCTGCCGTCCTTCTCTGCTTTTGTCAATCATTTTCCCCTCACAGGACTTGGCATTCCCCCCGGATAGGAAACCCTATCAGACTAGGTGTCACCATGAATTTATTGTTTATATAAGCAAGGACCTGTACCCGAGGCTGGTGCTTATTTATAGGAGAACAAACATGTGAACAGACCCATAAGCATCTCCTATAGGCCAGGTTGAAAGATACATAACATGTATCTTATAGAATCCCCATCTTCAAAACCAAAAAGGAAATAGAGGAGGACAGGGATCACCATATCATGAAGGTACAAATAAACAAAAAAGTGTTTTACAACTAAGGAAGAGAATAATACATTTTAAATGACAGTCCAAGGCTCTTATCATCAAACCAGCAAGTGTTAGAATCAGTATGAGGGCCCTTCTTGTAGGTTCCCATCTCTATAATTTCTTATTGAATTTGGAAATGACCTAGATGTTTTCATTTCTCGCTAATTTGCAGGTAATGCTGGTGCCACAAGTTTAGGGACAATTTTGGGGAATCTGTAGGCAAACAGACAATTAAGTCTAAGATGATGAAGAGCATCTTAAATGCTACCTTTACCTTCATATCTTAGAGGAGTGGGGCATGGCTGGGCAAAGAGACTGGGCAAAGTTGTAAAGACAGTGGGCACTCACAAGCTTGGGCACGGAGACAAGAGGCTGCCGGAATTCAGGACATTGTTCTGGAGGCCGTCAGCACTATGCCAGGGAACCTAGGTTACTTACTGAGCATCAGAGGCCATGGGGGAATGTCATAGACTTATTCCAAGAAGAGGCTGACAACCGAAAGCAAGGGCACAATGAGTAAGAGCTGGATAATTAAGCCGCTCATCCAAGCTGCTCTATTAAGGAAAACCAAAATAGAACTGAGAGGTGTTTTTCCAGCAGCCCCTCCATGTGTTCTTGGGGCTCATCTGAGCAGGCAAGACAAAGGCTGCTGTGCTGGACCTGGGAGTCGACTTTCATTATCTCTCTCACACGTAGAGACACAGGTACACAGCAGAATTTAGCACCTGCCTCCACACACACCCACACGAAAGACTGTGTAGCGCTGAAGATTAGATTTAGCCCCGTGTTAAGTGTCTGAGGGTGGAGATGTTACCACACGCAGCATGGAAACCCCATCTACTACACAGTACTGAGGAGATCAAGAATGGAACTGCACCCAGCAAATGGAGCCTGCTTGAAGGATAACAATCATTATGTTTCGGCTCTAACTCCCCAAATAAAAATCACAGCGGATAGACAGTGACAGCCGCCACTGTCCACATAACAAGTGTATTCTGTAGCCCTGCAAAGGCATAGTTAAGCCAGGACACCGCGAAGTCAAGAAACAGCACAAGGCCGCACAGCTTGTAGCTACAGAGTAGGATGTGAGCTTAGAAAAGCCAAAACCCAGCCTTTATGTGTTTGACCACAGATGAGGTTTGTACTCTCAGGAAAACATCTGGAAGTCATACACACATTTGAAAACCAAGCTTTTGATTTGTGCATACTATGCCCCCCTTATCTTCATCTTCTCTTTTCCTTCTTGTCCAAAATTTTTGAATTTCTCTTATGGGCCAAGCACTAGACATATAGGTGGGAGCTGCCTTAAAAAACCCTTAGGAAAAGAGACTGTTCTAAGCAGGGGAACAATTCTAGCTATGGAATTATGTATGTGAGTGGTCCATACGGTCTTCAGAGGGATCAAACCACTCCATGGGCCATTTCCTTGAAGGGTGGCTTTGGCAGTCCTTGTAACTGACTGAAGTTCCAGAATCTATCCCCAAATTCATTCAGTTGCCCATCACACCCTACCCTGAGCCTGTTCCTGATGCCAAACAGAATCCAAAGTTCTTGGGAGAAGAGAGTGAGTAGCAAATGGGTTTAACACGGTTGGCTGAAAGCAGCTCATCTGAAGTCCTCCTTCAGCTCCCCCTTGGAATGCTGACCTTCATTTGCAGTTTGTGACATTCATGTCAAAAGCTTGCCTGGAGCCTGAAGTTCAAGCAGCAAGAACCTGACCTGGCCCTTGTACAGGTTCCTTTGTAGCTTCTAACCGCTCATTGTAAAGTTCCAGGCAGTTAGGAGTGGTAGCTCACGATCCTCACAGACTTTCTTCTGTCTTTTTATGGGCAGGAATGAACAGCTGTGATATTAACCACCGATGCTGAAATCTCTCCACGTGGCTTCAAGGCCACCAGTGGCCTACCTTCAGGTATAGAGCTCCAAGAGCAGGCAAGCCCACTTCTGTCTGTGGCAGGAAGGTCCTAGAGTCAACCCAGATCTATTCAAGATACAAAAGTCACTTTAACATATGCAGATGCCCCAAATGACTTTATAGACATAAATCCTTTTAATAAGCTTGAGACGGGCCTGACTTTATTTCAATGTTTAATTCTGAATGTATGTACGCCTGGTAGTAATGTTCACCATCTGTCTGACACTGCCTGTTGAGGTAATTGTCAAGCTACAGTGTGACATATGGTGCACATATTTGGACCTTAAATATAACTGCCTTGGCATGAAACAATTGGAAACGAAGATGTAATCTTTGGTATCATTCAAGTTGAAGTTGAACAAACAGACAGTTCTGGGCTATTACTGTTTTCTTATTTTGTGATAAATACACCTCCACAGGCAGGCCCTTCAAGCAGCACTGGAGTGGCAAGCTTGGCTTCAACGCATCTTTTCCTCCCTGCTGTATCCCTTAGGAACCCCATCAGGAGGGCAGTGCTCTACAGTGGAGACCTGCAGCCAGTCTTGGGCATGGGCAGCATCTGGCCTTAGCCAAGGAGTATAGGAGGGTCCCGTGTAAGGGCACATCTGGGCTGTGGCCTTGAAGGACTTCTTAGATGATCACTAACAGCAGCAGCTCCTGTCTCAACTCGCCCTTCTGCCTCCCTAGCTTTTCTTTCCTTCCTTTCCCTAACGAGTTCTTCATCACAACAAATCTGGTGGTCTCGGTATAAAGGGGGAAGAAAGGGCAGAGCAAGGTCGTTTCCCAGCCCCTCTAGTGCCCCAGGATATACACAGGGCTCCACGAGAGAACAACATTCTTTTCAAGTTATTTTGGTTAAATGATTGTGACCTTGGAGTGGCAAATATCCCAGGCATTGTTCTCTTCTTGCTTTAAATACTCACAGCTCTGTAGCTCTGGGCACAGCTGTGTAGATGCCTCAAGACTGACTTGAAAGACTTACTTTCTGTTGGCTTCGAGGATGAGTGCAGCTTTTGTGGTTGCTGCCGCTCTCTGGCTCTACAGCAATGTAAATATGGCATCAGGGGTAAATGTGACTCCTGCAGTGACGGGGCTGAGGACGTGGTCTTTGCCTCTTCTCAATGGGCACAGCCTGCCATTCATTACACGTGGCTCTTCATACAATAACAGCTTCCTGTGTAGAGTCAACATAGACACTTTCCCAACTCTGCTCTCCCCTTGCTCATGCTCACTGCCTTCCCATTTATCGAGGGAGACAGTAAGTGGTTCTGGGAGGAAAGCAGGATAGTCAGCGATGTGCAATCCCTCACACACATGAGGAGACCCTGTAGGTCAGTCACCAAGGTAATACTTCAGACTTGGTTTTCCTTCCAGTCTAAACGACGACTTGATTCCACCTCTTGGAATCCTGCCAGGGCTTGTGCTTAAGCCTCAAGCTTTACATGTCCTCTGGTCCTAATTAGCAACAAGGCTAAATTTAGCCAAGGTCTCTCTGGTGCCACTATAGTCACTGAAGGCTTCTAAAATCTCACAAGAAGGCATGTGATTTGGTGGATCCAAGAAAAGGCAAAAGAAGCCCTATTGTCTGCGATGCTGAGTGGTTTTGAGGCAGACTGATAGTGTTAGCCACTGAAGATACTTAAATTCTGATGCGGGTCTCCCTTGAGACCCTGAGTGTACAGGGCTGTGGTCTGGGGTCACGTTCTCAGAGACGCCCGACTCAGGGGATGAGATGAGGAAAGAAGATTCTTTCTCAGGCTTCCTGCTCACTTTGGATTCCTGCTGCTATGTAGCTTTGACCCCTTTTCTCTGGAATAGTGTCCAGAGGTCCAAATCCCCAGGGCATCTCCATCCTGTTTCCCGAGTCCCGAGGGAACCCACTCTGCCCAGCGATGACTTCCCACTCCTTGCTGTGCTTCTTGGTCAGTCCCACTGCCTGGCTGTTGTTTTTCTCTTTCTCCACAGGTTTTATTTATTAGACTTTCTAAATCACAAAAGAGCTTCAAGAAAATCTAGTGAACAATGTGAAGATGCATAACCTTGACCTCCAGCCACAGATTACAAGCAACTTGCTGTGTTTACCTATGTTCTTCTTCTATGTGCATGCATGTATATGCATGGTCTCTGTCATGATTTTTGTCTGGTTGCTACGATTTCTGGGAACAAGTTAAATACCCTGAATCTTTCTTCTTCTTCTTCTTTTTTTGTATGCTTGTGCTGGCAACACTAATATTGCTTAGATAGCAAATGGACCATTATCAGAGGCGTAGGCATGGATGCTGTAGTGCTGGTCACTACACAGGCCATGTCCACGTTGTCCTACAGAGCCCTTTGCTGGTTTTTGTTTGCACAGCCTTGGTGTTTATCCCACCAACTGTTTTGTAAACTGTGCCCGTTGCTCTGGAACTTGTGTTGGTTCCTGTACTGGTTGGTGCTGACACCTGTCTCACACGCCCTGGCTGTGATGTGGGCTTAAGAACCTATCCCCACTTCTCACACAGTAAAGATGCTGAGCACCCTATCGTGAGGACACTCACCTTATTGCCTGCAGTACCTTCGTCCTGACACCCAGCCTGGGATCCCTGGAGGTCCTTTCCTTCCCTGTGTCACAGGCCTCTCGCACCCACAAGTTCAACTGCCCAGATTCTCTTTCTTACTCCTGGCTTATTGGTCATTTTTCTTGTCCTCAGAACTTGGACAGTGCAATTGTGCCTTCCATCTGTGCCTCTACCCAGTGACCTAGGCCGAGACGACTGCAATACAGCAATGAGATGGATTCTCCTCCTTCGTGCCTACCCCAGCTCCAGAGTTAAACAAATTTCCAGTCCTCCCCTCAAAGTAAAAAAAAGCAAACAAGCAGACAAACGAATGACAACAGTAAGGATAAAGAGGAAGCTCCTATAAATGCTCCCTGGGAAAGCAGCTGGTAGAACTGAGGATGGATCTGAGCATGCCTAAGTTAGCCTTTCCTCTTTTGTTTCACGCCGGGGAGACCTGTCTGGGGAGATGGTTACACAGACATCATTCCTCACGTTATATGAGCTGTAGGGGACTAGCTTAGCTTGGAGGCTTTGTTAAGGTGACTACTTGTGCTATTTTGTGGTACATTAAGGCTACATGACATTCTCTAGTTAGCTTCATCAAAATAAAACTACCATTTGAACTCTCATCTGCCTGCTGATGGCAGCTGCATGCTGCTTCCATCTCAGAAGGACAAGATGATTTCACTCATTGGTTATCTGAACACCACACCGCTGCCTGCATTTTCTAGTCTTAACCAAAGTAGAGAAATGCAGGTTTCCTTGCTCCATCACGAGGGGTGGAAGGGAGCTCTTTGTTGCCTCTGACGTTCTTCCACTAGAAGCGGGGTACAGAGAGGAGGAGTTGGTTGCCTAGGTTGTGGGCCAATGAGGACAACTCAGGGCTACTCAAGCAGGGTGGGAGTAGCAAGGATAGAGGCAACCCTCCAGCTTATGCCATGTCCTGAGCAGTCAGCCTATCTGGAGACTCCAGGAAGAATTCAGAAGGCTGGAAGGCCCAAGACCCTTGAATTTAGGTGCAAAGAAGGTGGTAGAAGGCCCCTTTGGGACTCTTTAGAGAAAGGGAAACCCTGGCCCTTTTTCTGCTGGTCACACACTGGTAGTGTCTCTGATCTCCCAGTGAGCCTTGCTGCATTGCCACTGTAGGGAGAGAGAGGGCTTCTGCTCTAGCTTCTAAGGGCGCCTGCATTTGCCATGGAAACTGAGCCTTCCAGGGTCTCTGGAGATGCTCACATATCTTTACTAGCAGGCATTAGAGGTCTGTTTTCTACAACAAAGTCCCGTCCTCAGATACAGAGAAGATTAGCCTGTGGTTAGGAGGGCCTGAGTGATGGACAAGAGTTCAAGCTACAGTAAACAGGAGGATTGGAATCTCCTGGCCTTTTGCTGACATCATAAAGATTTTAAATGATCTCAAGTGATGCTTGGTTCCTTTCTGAATGAGGAGAAAAATGGAGAGAAAAGAAGTATTGTCTGAGAGAAAAAGTGGGGCCTGGATCTCTCATGTATGATGGAATGCAATATGTGTGCAGGGGTGTGTGTGTGTGTGTGTGTGTGTGTGTGTGTGTGCTTATGTAAGCATGTATGCAGACGTGAAAGAGAGCATGTGGGTAAGATTCAAGCAATCTTTCTAGGTCTTCGTACAGTCTGAGAATAGCAGCTTTGCCTCCACACACAGACAGTCTGAGCAGAATGGCCTTGCCTCCACAGCCCTGGAATCACCGCCAGCCTTGGCATCTGGGCAGGACTGAATGTACGGCTTGACCTCTTGTTTCATCTTGAGAGCTGTAACCATGGGATTTATCACAGAACATGGCACAACTTAAGTGTTTAATAAGAGGGTCAGCCATGTAAGTCCTTTGCTCTGAGTGCAAAGCAGTCGTGGGTGGAGGTTAACAGCCTGGGGGTAAGAAACAGCTCCGTCTTTTATTAATTTGATGACTGGTTAGGTTACTGGACCTCCCTAAGTCTCTTCCTCCTTGCCTATAAAGCAGAGACAACAATGAGGGCCATTTTGTGTTGCTGTTGGAGAATAACACAATATGACCAAAGCATAGAGTAGAAGATGAAAATTAGTTCTTTGTCAACAGACGGGGTGCTCAAACTGTCTGTGTAACCTAGCAGGAACAGAACAGGTTCTCAGTGGAGCAGCCCAACATCATATCATATGTGTGTGTGTAGTCATGCTGAGAACGGGGTGGCTTTCAAAGTCTTCAGAGGAGATGTCTCAAGCTCTGACAGGTCAGGAAGTTTTTCAACAATCATTTCTCATTTTACGCAGTGTCTGCATTAGTTCAGGTTTAGACGTCTCCTGCACTGAACATAAAACAATCTCAGCTAGAAAGAACATAGTTTGATGCCCAGACATTTGACAGATATTCTTGTTAAACCTCATTTTACCAATAAATCCTCTTACACTGTATACAAAATACTGTGCATTAAACAAATGGTCCAAACCCTTGCACTTCTCCATGGTCCTGAAAGAGCAGGACAATGCATTGGAGAAGCTGAAATGGTGAGGAGAGACCAGCTCAAGAGACCTGGGCTCTGGCTGTGGCTCCTTTAGTAGCTAACCCCTGACTGTGGGCAGATCACCCCACCTCTCTCGGCCCATTATTGCTCCCCTATGATGCCAGTTCAATAAATTTGGAAAATGGGGAAGAGTCAGAGAATTCCTAGGGTGCTTGTGTGTCTTCAGCAGCATGGCGCATGACAGGGGCATGAGTCAGCATTATCACGTGCTAGTCTAGCTCAGGTGACCATTATGGAGATGCTGTTTTCAAGACAGCTGCTCTGCAGAATCTCTATCTTTTCAACCCTATTCTGTGTGCACTTTCAAAAGAGGTATTCCTAACGCGCACATTAGGACCTAAAGAGGTATAGCTTCCCACACCTGTGTGCATGTCACTTGCTTCTAACATCCAGAACTTGGTCTGAGTCCATGATCAAAGTGTCAGGATCGGCACTCTTAGAGCCATGGTTGGTACCCTGACTCTGGCATAGGGTACCATATGGACAGTAAGCAAATTGGATGCTCTAACCCTCATCCATAAACTAATTGCAATATTCATTAAGCATTCAATAAGGGGCAAACTTTAAACAAGGCAAGTTTATCTTCATTCCTTACTGGTTACAAGAACTCCCATATTAAAGACCCAGAGACTGCAACTTGGTCATTCATGGTGCTCTAGATAGTGAGCCATGGGGCTGCTGGCTGCACTGAAGCCCCTCCCTGAGCTCACCACACAGGTGACCTTGGCCTCTTCCCGTGAACAGCAGCTGTTCAAGGATCTCCTGGAGTTCAACTCACTTTCTTTCTTCCTTTTTTTTCCCCTGGCAAAGAACAAACTAAACTCAGATTTAGAATTAAAAGTCAGCATGATGAATTGTGACCTAGGATGGGGAGGGAACTAGGAGGAGGTGGAAATTTTTTAATAATAATAATAAAAAAATTAAAAAAAGAAAAAAATAAGCAGGTTTACTTCAAGAAAAAAATCAACGTAGAGAAAAAACATTT
>LOJH01054174.1:0-12072 GCA_001685095.1 Ellobius talpinus
CTGGTTGAACTCACCACCTGGTCCCAGGGCCCAAACAGGCTGAGCTGGGGGATCAATGACCCCAAATAAGGGAAGGGAGGAGGTGCCTGAATGCAAGCTGGGATGGGGTAGGAAGCTAGGGGCAGTAGCTGGGGTTAGGAGCCCCTGCAGATTAAGCAGGAAGTTTAGGGGACTGAGGGATGTCTGAGCTTCATTTCCAAGGGTCAGGAATGCACTCACCCCTCCGATGGATAAGTATATTTATTCTTACAACACAGAGCACATTCACTTTGCATTTCGGTCTGTCCATTGCAAGTGACTTATAAATTTAAATCACTGTCATTCTTATGTACCTGCCTCTGCCTCCCAAGTGTTGGGATTAAAGTGTGAACCACTGCCTGGTGATGGAATCCTTATAATAGTTCTTCTCATAGTATTGTCCTGGTTTAATTTCTTCTCTATTTGCCCTGATTTTCTAGTGTTACGTGTAAACTTCCAAGTTTTTCAAATGTATAGTCTATCATTCTTGCTGGTTTATTCTGAATTTGTTCCCTGTCAAATTTTAATATTCTAATCTTAATTTAAAATGAAGGCAATTTTTTCACTAATTCATTTACTAATAAATATGATGTCCATAATTAAGGATACATTTTCTATGCATTTCTTAGGGATTTCCATTTGTGTTATTTCCATTGGGGAATCATTATAAATAACGTGTCAATTATCACTGTTATCATGCTTTTCATTGCATGCCTTTTGCTATATTTTTTCCATATATGTAGATTTTACAGATTTAATTGTTGTAAACAGGCTGCTGTTTGGGCATATTATAGTAATTTTGTAATGATCATATTTTTTTGAAATTTGATTTTTTGTTGAAAATATTTGGAATACCATGCCCAGTACCTATATCCATCTTTTCAAGTGACAGAAAAGAGTTTTCTGCGGTGTTCATTCTAAGTTACAAATTGACCATCAGCTTCTCAGTATTTAAATTATTCTGTAAACTCAGTATTTATCTTCTCATCAGTCTTTTGCATTTTAACCATCTTGGTGATTGAACAATAATCTCTTTTGTAGTTTTAACTGTGTTTGCCCATGAATATGAGTATTGAGAACATGTTCACATGTTTATTGAAAAATAGTATTACTGAACAAACAGATTTTTAGACACAGATTTAGGGAAGCTTTTAATTTTTGTTTTTATTCACATTATTCTGAATATTAACTGTGAGTTTTCCACAGACATGATAGGTTATTGTTATTTATGAAGATAGCTGTGTCTATGGTCAAGGGACTGGCCTTGATCCTTTCAGTAGCAATGCTAGTGGTTCACATAGGTAGGCCCACTTGGGTTATAAAATGGATTTTTTTGTATCAAACAGGAGAAACAAAAATTTGAAATCTAGGAGAGCATAAACATTCTTCTAGCTACCTCTCTCCACTCCTGGGAAAAGAAGGATATAATTTCCCTAAGGTAAAGAAACCCTCTTATGCTGGGATGGAGTGGGGAAGGTAGGAAATGTCAGGGATTTAGCTTTTGGAATTAATGCTAATATTTATATTAGGGAAGCAATGTTTTATGTTAGTTTGGCATGCCATAACATACCTACCTCCTGGCAGTTTAATCGCTCTGGATTTCTCACTGTCCACATTGTCACCTGAAAGATTTTCTCATTAGCTCAAGCTGTGATTTCCTTGCTCAGAAACCCCCTAACCTTTAGAAGCATCACTACGCATACTGCTTCTTGGCTGCTGGAACTTCTGTTGAGATTCCCTTCTCACTCAGAAGGACTCGGAGAAGAGCTCCACATGTTTCAGGTGTAGATTTTGTACAGGTTTTGTCTTCTGCCTAATTTTTCTTTTTTGTAGCTATGTGTGTTTTTATGGTTTTAGGCTCCCAATTTCTCACTGATGTCTTCTGTTATACTCAACCTCTGAACTGCTGTGTCAAATTTCATGTTAACCATTTACTGCAGTCCTAACTAGTCTTATATAATCTTAAACTGCTGTCTCATGTTTCTCTATGACTAGCCCATGGTACATTTTATGCTTCCATTGGCTATTTTATTTGGTATATTAAGCACAGTTAATTACCAGAGTGAGGGTCTGATACTTTTGGAATCTGAATTACCTGTGATCTGTTTTTACTTGGTGTTCATTGGTAAATTTTATTGTTGTTGACTGATTATTTTTACTGTATGCTACAAATTATGCATAGGACTTATCAATATTCTTAAATATGGTTACTCTTCCATGGATAATTTTGCTAGTTCCAAGAGTTATTTTTGAGGAGAGATTACCTTACACCTTAGTCCAGTCTCAGGTAGATGTGACTGAATGCTGTCATCTTGTCTGGTTCTTCATATTTTACTCCTTGGAGAAAACTTGATAGTGTGAACTTCAGAAGAGACTCCATCTGTTCTGAAGGACCCAAAATCTATTTTTTGTTGCTGCTGTTGTTTAGTTTTTCCAAATTATTTGCCTTTTGGGAATGTTCTTCAAATTCTCAATTTCCAGGTATTGTGCTAATTCCTAAACCTACAAATATCCTGCAGAGAGAAAATATACCACAAGGCAACTGTGCCCCTATGTTTTCTGACTTTACAGTGATCTTGGTCCCACTTATTCCTGCTGTCCTAGTACGTCCCTGATGTTTCCCAGTTTTCCTTATGTTTACAATATTATTAAATGGCAAACTCTAAGATGCAGGGTATGTGGTATTTTGTTTGCTATTTCTGATGCCTAATGGTCACCACACACAGCCAAAATCTTTGCATTAGTGATCTTTCTTGTCACTCTTAGCAAAACACCTGGGAGAAATAACCTAAGGGGAACAGGATTATCTTGGCTTGGGCTCTCAGATGTTTCAAAGACCGCTCTCATGCTCCAGGGCCTAGGGTGTGGAAGGACATAGTGTTAGCAACAGCTTGTGGAGTGGAGTCATTCAATTCATACCTGGCAACTTGCAAAGATGAGACAGCAACAGGCTAAGAACAAGACACCCCAACTGACTCATTCCAGAAATTTACTTCCTCAAGCTATGTCCCATATTCTCAACTTGTACAACATCTCAAAATAATGCCAGACATTGAAAATAAGTTACAACACATGATACTGTGGGGATATTTCATCTTCTGGATCTAAGTTTTTGAAACTCAAAATAAATAAATAAATAAAAGCAACAACAAAAAACTGGCATATTAAGAAATAATCAAAATTGACCTAGGTATCAGTTAAGTAGCACTCAGTCAAACACAAAGAATTATTGTCAGTTAATTAAATAAGGCTCTGAATAAAAAGATTTTTCTAAAAAATTTAAATTCTTATATGCCTAAAATTTTACATATGCTATTTATTTTCTTGTACCTGTAATTTTAGCAGCCCAGATACATACTGTACATGAATTAAAAATTTCAGAATGGTGTTAAAAAGAAAATTAAGAGCAACAACAAGAACAAAAAACCCACAATGCCTTGATAATGTTTATACAAATCCTATGGGCAAGTTGCTATGTAGAAAACTCACTAAAATGTAAGTAAACATGGTTGTAAGTACAGAAATCCTCTTATTAGAGGCCAATGACATTAAAATAATGAAACTAGTTCAACATCTTAAAGAATTTCATTAAAATATTTAGGATAATCTCTCAATAAGTGAACACAGTTTGATATAAATATTAAATTCCATATGAAAAACAATTGATATAGTGGAATTTCCATCTTTGATATTTGGCCTAAATTTCCTTAAAAGATTACTTTGTGCCTTAAATGAACTTTCCTTTCTTATGACTGACATATTTAGCCTTAATGTACTACCATGGACACCAAAAATCTGTGGTGAATATAGCAAAATTAGACAATGAGGAAAAGGTATGTTAGGATTTTTTTCTAATAAAATTTGAAGCTGTAGATGGTGAGATTGCTCAGCAGATGAATGTGATTGCCACACAAACCATATTATCTGAGTTTAGTTCCACAATCCACAGAGAAGGTAAATGGAGAAACCGGATTTCACAAAGCTGTCTTCTGAGATCCAGGAGTCCACAGTGTGGCACATACACAAATACACACACACATGTTCAGAATATTATATTAAGGTGTGTTAGTTTGTTTATGTCACATTTGTTTAGCACTGTGAAGCTGTGATTCCTTGCCAGTCTGGAACACCTGATGGTCTAATGAAAACCTGAATGGCCAGTAGCGAGGCAGGAGAAATAAAAGGTGGGACTGGCAGATAGACTATATAGAGGAGAAGAAATCTGGGAGAGGGGTTCAGAGGAGAAGTAGCCAGAGAAGAAGAGGCCATCTAGCCATCTACACAGCAATCCACCAAGTAAGAGTAAGATTTACAGAAGTAAGAGAATGCAAAGCCCAGAGACAAAAGGTACATGGATTAATGTTAGTTAAGGAAAGTTGGCAAGAAATAAGCCAAGCTAAGGCTGGACATTTATAACTAAGAATAAGCCTCCATGTGTATTTATTTGAGAGCTGGGTGGTGGGCACCCAAAGAGTCCAAAGAGTAAAAATCATCAACACACACACACACACACACACACACACACACACTAATAGGAATAATAGTAAATAAATGAATAAAAATTTAAAATGTTAATTCAGATGATATAGAGAAATGTAAGAGTCACAGCGTTCCTATCAGCAACAAGACAGAAGAAATAATTGTTGGAATAATATCACCATATGGCCAAAGAAAAACCAAATTCATCTTCAATAAGATTTCAGAAATAAAATGAAGCTAGCTTTGTTGTTATTGTTTATTGTATTTACTGAATTTAGTGTCAGATGTATTATTACCATATTTAAATTTTCTAACCAAGTGAATTATATTGACATACAAAGTAATTCATTTGTAGTCACACAATCTGGAATTGAATTCTGGCTTCACAGTCCACCTTGTATTTGGCCTTCAGTTACTGTGTTAATTTATTGTAATTTCATAATAACATTACTTATTCCATAGATTTTCAATGTGTAAGATATCTCACAAATTACTGTTTGGTTAAGATAGCTCACCTACTACTATTCATTATATGTAAAAAGCACCCAGGATATATTATTTCTCTTTTAACATTTTTATATTAAGTCAACATTATTAAATTATCTTTTGCATGTTGTATAACTTTTATGTTTCAATGTTCATCTTGTAATAAATGATATTAAGTTTTCAAATTAAAACACTTTGAAGAAGTTTCTGCACAAATTATAATTACTTAAAATGTTAAATTGTGTGTGGGCTTGCATGTGTGTGTGTGTGTGTGTGTGTGTGTGTGTTCATATGTTTGAGAACAAAAGTCAACCTTGGATGAATAGTTTTCTCCAGGAAACATCAACCTTGATTTTTGACACAAATTCTCTCACTGGGACCTCAGGACTTGCTTATTAGGTGAAGCTCCCTGGGCAGCAAGGCCTACTGATCTGTATATCTGTTCCTCGTGGCACTAAGTTTCAGTATGACACCATGCCATGACACCATACTGTGAATTTTTGAATGGGTCCTGGGGATCAAGGTCAGGTACCTATACACAAGCAACAAATATGTCATGGTTTGCCAACTGTTTCCTCCCTGAAATGTTATGTCTTATTTAAAAGGTTCAATTGTAAATGAAATACTGTCTGGAGGAAAGAAAATTGTAGTAATCTCTTTGGCAAAAGACTTTACTATATCAGGTATGTTACTTAGTGTCAGGGTGTCTTATTCTGTCAGGGCAAATGGTGATATTAGACTTTAGTTTCACTTGCAGACAGACCTTCGAAGATCTCTACAATCCAATAACTTACCCTGTCCTAAGCATAAACACAAGAAATGCCATTCAACAATATATCTCTAAAAGAGAAACATACAGAGCTAAATCCAAAGCCCCTTTTCTTTAACAGAAACAATTATCATTACCAGAGTGTCAGAATTATAGGAGCTCTGTAAAATAAACAAAAGCCTAAAGTCCTTAATTGAAACAACTACATTCTGAAATACAGAGATATATTTTCACAACAAAATTTAGAAATAGTTTTGGTTATTCAGTTTACCTCCCTGGGATCCTTGGAGTGACTTAGGACATTGGTCTTCATCCAAGTGCTTCTCAGGAATAGATCCTTTCTTGATGGCAGGCGTCTCCAGTGCTTACAGCCAAGTTCTTGTATGTTCCCGGACTCCAGGGAAAGCCCATCTCCTCACATTCCTAATAAGACGGGCAGTACTATAAATGATATTGTGAGATGGAAGGATTTATAAACTGCTCCCTCACTGCAAATATAAATGTCTTTTTTAAAAGCCGTAATATATGCATATATATATATATATATATATATCCATACGTATATATGATTATATTTCCTCCTTTAAATGCATTAATAGTTTGTGGTAGTTTGTAAACAAATGGCCCCCAAAGGAAGTGGCAAGATTAGGAGCTATGGCCTTGTTTGAGTATTTGTGCTCTTGTTGGAGGAAGTGTGCCACTGTGGGACTGGGCTCTAAGCTGTTTTTTCCCACAAGCTTCACTCAGTGTGACAGTTAGTCTACTTCTTGCTGCCTTCTGGTCAAGAGGTAGCCATCACCATGTCGTCTACTCTACCTGCCACTGCCACTCTCCCCGTCATAATAACGGGCTGAATCTCTGAAACTATAAGCAACCACCTCAACTAAATGTTAACAGTTGCTGTGGTCATGGTGTCTCTTCAGAGCAATAAAAACACCAAACTAAGACAAAGCTCTCATTTAGAAATCCCAAGTTCAGTTTGAGTTAGTTCTCAGTGAGGAATGAGATCTACGAGACCGGGAATACAGGAAACACTTAAGTATGCTTTAACTTTCAGAGTTCTATAGACTGAACGAAAGCTCATTTTCACGTTGGATTATATTCCATGTCCTCTCCCAGTTAGTAGCAATAACTTATCTTCTTTAATTTTCAGCGAGAGAGATAAGACGGAAAAGGCTGCTTTTGTATACATTTCTAATTGCTTATCTTCAAAGGGGGACCAAGGAAATGACATGTGAAATGACAATCCAACTTCTTTTGCATAAGGTGTTTCATCTTAGCAAAAGAGAAAAAGCCAGACAAAATCAAGCAGCAGCCTAACATTTTCAAGACACTAAAAGTTATTTGACAATGCTTATGTTCTAACAATATCCAAACCATTAAATGGATCTGTTAATTGTTCTATAATAAAATATAACTTGTGATCCTAGAATAGATTCTGAGGGTGGACTGGGGGTGGGTGGGGACTGAAACAGGGTTCAGGTGTTGGGGAGAGGGATGAGGGAGAGACAGCTGGAAATGGGAGTATTTGTAGGGCTGTGTGTTGGGGGAGGCTGCATATTCGTTTCCCAGCTGCACAGACTCCTTAAATAACCACACAGAAATCTGTATTAATTGCAGTTCTGTTTGGCTAATAGCTTAAGTGTATTTTTGCCTGACTTTTATATCTTAAATTAAGGCATTTCCATTAATCTATGTATTGCCACGTGGCTGTGGCTTACTGGCAAGTTTCCACTAAGGTTCAGCAGAGGCATCTATCTTCTGCAGGCAGCTACATGGCTTCTCATTGACTCTGCCTTCTTTCTCCCAGCATTCATTCGGTTTTCCTGCCTAGCTCTGTTCTGCCAATCCATTGGCCAAAACAGCTTTTTTCATAAACCAATAAAAGCAACAC
The DNA here is from genome assembly GCA_001685095.1 of Ellobius talpinus. Taxonomy (NCBI): domain Eukaryota; kingdom Metazoa; phylum Chordata; class Mammalia; order Rodentia; family Cricetidae; genus Ellobius; species Ellobius talpinus. The sequence goes on from LOJH01054174.1 coordinate 7,647, forward strand.
ATATATAGAAGGACTTTCCACACCACTTCTTTTCTGTCTAAATAAGAAGGGAGGTCCTAACTTTATTATAGTAAAATTATATATAACAAAACATACATCAAGCAAGAATTATAGTTTTAATATTTATATGTATTTTATCTTTTATCATAACTAAGGAAAACTATAAATATCTATTATTAAACTCTACCAAAGACTCCAGAAGGATATAATATTACCTAAGGAAACAGGAAGTTCATTGTAAGTAATTTTCAAACTTCTAGAATTGACAGAGACATCTCGCTGCCTGGACAGTCACTCAAAGTTTTGTAATGTTGCGGGCACCCATGTTCAGCCTACTGGCACATAGTATCCAGCAGACTTTTCCATGAAGCAGGAAATTTCAAAGATAGTTCCACCTATATTGGTAGTTTGTCAGTCACTTTCTTCTGTGTCCTACAGAATACCTGGCAGATTCTTTTATGAAACAGGAACCTCAAAGGACTGTCTCACCTATTTTTAGGCAACTTCAGCAGTCATTTTTCTTTGGGTCCTGCAAGTTCAGTCAAGCAGTTCAGGTAAGAACAGTTTCTTGCCCAAATGGCTAACAAGCACCAAGAGGAGCCACTTTGATTCCCATCATCCTCTTGAAGTAGATTGGTGCTGCCAGGAGAAGATGTGTCTCACTATCATGAAAAGTCCTAAGTTCTTAAAACATTTTAAGTGCCATATTCTTTTAGTCTTTGAGAGGTTTGAAGAATGCCTATCCATCTAAAATACATCTCTGTACATCTAGAAAACCTAACTAACATGACTACAAACTTTACTATTATAGATGACTCTCTATTAACCTATATTTCTTAATTATGCATTACATTTTTAAATGATCTATACAAACACAATACTTTAATCAAGAGCAGAAATATATATATTAAATTCATATCAATAAACCAAGAATCATATCAATTCAAATATCTATAGAATATCCTCCTTTAAATGAAAACAAACATTTATAAACAATATTTGGGAATGGGGCATAGTTCTTTCCAAACAGCTCCCTGGCTTTTGTTGGGTGAAATAATTTTTGGGGTGTTCATGGCAACCTTTTGGGGGTTCTTGGTCCATCAAACCACATTAGTATAGAAGGAATCTGCAGGTTCCCCAAGGTCCATCTATTGTTTTGTTTGTGTCACTGGATGTGTTTCAAGCAGTTGCTTGGTGAGGTTTCTCTGAAGACAATTGGACTAGACCGTGATCTATGAGTATAGCAGAATATCATTAGTAACTATTTCATTGACATCTTTTTATTTTATCCAGCCATGTTTGATTGTATCCTTGCTGGCTGAATAGTCCAGACTCTGGGACCTGACATTCCAGGCAGTGACAGGGGTGTACCTCCTCTCATGATATTTGTCTCTACTGAAGTAGTCATTGTTTGACACTCACATATTTTCTGTATCACCTTTATCCCAGTATATCTTGTAGGCAGGACAGATTGTAAGTCAAAGGCTATTTGGCTGGGTTGGGGTCCCAAACCCTGCAATGGAAGTCTTGTCTAGTTACTGTAGATGGTTAGTTCAGGCTCTGTATTTCTCATTACTATGAGTCTTAGGTAGGACAACCCTCATATAGTCCTAAAGTTTAGATTACACTAGGTTTCTAGCTCATCCCAGAGATGCCCCTCATTCTAGCTGTATTTTCCAGTACTCTATACTTTGATCCTCCCGTAGCCTGATCCCTTCTGTTTCCATGCCCTACTCTACCTCCCATCTACCTGTGATATCTGTTATATTTCCCCTTCACAGTGACATTCATCATTGTTCAGAAGATAAATTGGTCTGCAATTCTCTTTCTTTGTTGAGTCTTTGATTTGAATATCAGGGTGACCGTGACATCATAAAATGAATTTGGCAATTTTCCTTCTGTTTCTATTTTGTGGAATAATTTGAAGAGTACTGTATTATTTCTTCTTTGAAAATCTGGTGGAATTTTGCAGTGAAACTACCTGGCCCTGGCTTTCCTTGGATGGGAGACTTTTAATGACTTTTTATTTCCTTAGGGATAATAGGTTGTTTAAATTGTTTATCAAATATTGGTTTAATTTTGGTATATGCTATATATCAAGAAATTTGTTCCTTTCTTTCATTTCTTTCAGATTTTCCTCTTTTTTGGAGTGCAGGTTTTTAAAGTATAAACTATAGATTCTTAGATTTCCTCTATCTCTGATGTTATATGCTCCCTTTTGTTTCTAATCTTTTAATTTAGATATTTCCTCTTTGCCTTTTAGTTAGTTTAGATACGGTTTTATCTATTTTGTTGATTTTCTCAAAGAACTCCTTGTTTCATTGATTGTTCATATTGTTCTCTGTTTCTGTTTTAATGATTTTACCCCTCAGATTGATTATTTATTACCATCTGCCCCTCTTAGGTGTGTTTCCTTCTTTTAGCTTTAGAGTTTTCAGGTGTGCTGTTAAGTCAATAGTCAGGAATTTTTTTTCCGAATTCTTTATAAAGGCAATTAGTGATATGAACTGTTCCTCTTAATGCTGCTTCAATGTATCCCATAAATTTGGTTATGTTCTCCACTCACTTTCATTGAATTCTAGGAAGTCTTTCATTTTTTATTTCTTGCTTGACCCAGTAGTCATTCAACAGAGTTTCCATGAGTTTGTAGGCTTTCAATTGTTTCTATTGTTGTAATGCAGCTCTAATCCTTGGTGGTCTGATAAGGTACATAGGGCTACTCCAATTTTCTTTTGTCTCTTGAGGTTTGCTTTGTTACTGAGTATATTGTCAGTTTCAGAGAATGTTTTATGAGGTGCCAAGAAGAATATTCTTTGTGTTTGGGTGAAAGGTTCTGTAGATATCTGTTAGTCCCATTTGGTTCATAAAGTGAGTGAGTCCCATTATATCTCTGTTTAGTATTGCCTGGGTGACTTGTCCATTGGTGAGAAAGGAGTATTGAAGTCTTTTAAAGTTAATGTGTGAGGTTCAATGTGTGATTTAAGCTTTAGTAATGTTTCTTTTCAACTGTAGATTCCCTTGTGTTTGGGGCATAGATATTAAGAATTATAATATCCTCTTAAGTGTATTTTTCTTTTAATATGTATGAAATGTCCTTTACCATCTCTTTTGATTATTTTGGTTGGAAGTCTATTTTTAGGTATTAGAATGTCTATATGTGCTTTCTTCTTAGGTCCATTTGCTTGGAAAATGGATTTTCAATCCTTTACGCTGAGGTAATGTATATCTTTGGTGTTGAGGTGCATTGCTTGTATGCAGCAGCAGAATAGGCTATGTTTTATATCCATTTTGTTAGCCTATATCTTTTTTATTGGTGAATTGAGTCCATTGACATTGAGAGATATTAATAACCAATGATGGCTAATTTCTCAGGTGGTTTGTAAAAAAAATGGCACCCAAACGAGTGACACTCTTTGGACATGTGTCTTTGTTGGAGAAAGTATGTCACTGTGGGGTGGGCTTTGGGGTCTCTTTTGTTCAAGCTTCCCTCAGTGTAACTTTCAGTTGACTTCCTGTTGCCTGCAAGATGTAGCGCTCTCAGCTCCCATACCACGTCCGCCTGCACACCACCGTGTTCCCCGTCATGATGATAAAAAGGACTGAACCTCTGAAACTGTTAAGAAAGCCACCTCAATTAAACATTTTGTTTACAAGAGTTTTAATGGTTAGGGTGTCTCTTCTCAGCAATAAAGCCCACGCTAAGACAATTCCTGTTATTTTGTTGTTGGTTTTGGTTGTGGTTTGTGCATGTGTGTTTATGTGTGTTTGTGAGTGCAGATGTGAAAGAGAATCAAACACAATTTTCAGGAGTTGTTTCTAACCCAGGTAGTCAAGCTAAATGGCCAGGGACGCTACTGCTAAACCATCTTACAATCTTCTAATTTTTATATCTAATGAAAAGTTAGAAGTTTTGGGCATTTAACATTTTAAAAGTACAAACTTGATTAATTCTGATATCCATTTTTAAATGATGGTAATAGTTATGTAAGGAGACAAAAATGTCCATTTTCAGAGTCTTTCTTTTATCTCTTACATGTCACTAAAAGCTTTGATGCATTGTCACTTAACAGTCAGAATGGCTCGGTGAGACAGATATTTCTCTTTTCCTTTTAAAATTATTTCTAGTTTTGAGATTATAATATAATTATATCATTTTCCCTTCCTTCCAAACTCTCCCACATACCCCTCCTTGGTCTCGTTCAAATTTATCATCCCTCTTTCTTTTTTTATTAACTGTTACATGTGAGAGAGAAAGGTTATGAAGGCTCAGCAAAGAATTATTGGCTACTAAGGAATGCTGATAGAGATACAGTCTTCTCCAGGGAAGAACACACCAATTGGTTACCTAACACCTAATGGTCAACCCCAAAAACATACATACAAGTAACATTATACTATACAGACAAAATGGTTATATTTAGAAATA
>LOJH01054176.1:4008-15739 GCA_001685095.1 Ellobius talpinus
CGCTCGCCGCTGGGACTCTGCACCTTCGGGGACTTACTGTGCCGCCTGCACCAGTCCACCCCACTGCAAGCGGAACAGGCCGGGGCTCATGGCTGCTCTGACAGAGATTTTTAAAAAATCATAAAACACCCTATGACCTAGAGTCCTAGGAAAATGCCGCTGCAATGACCCTGATTTTCATTAACCAGTCAGCTCTAGATATTAAGAGAAAGTTAAGAGGCTAGAGTGCCTTAGAAAGAAGAGTATCAAGGATTTAGTAGTGGTGGATGAGACAGTGTTTAATGTAAGGGATCGTGCAGAGGAAGAGGAAATTAAAAAGGAGCAGCACAAGAACCAACACCATGCTACTGTGTTGCTGGCCTTAACTACAGAACCGGAGGAGTAGGAGGTTGGAGAGGAGGGAAAAAGAAAACAAAAGGTAACACGGAAAGGCCCTGATTGGGAAAGAGTCAATGCACATATTGTAAAGAGGAAGCACACTGGACCAAAATGTACTCCTAGAAGGCAGTTAGAAGGCAGCTAGAGGCAGCACTTAGGTTCTTAAGCCAGTGGGTTATGGATAGCGATTAGGGGAGGTGGGGTTTGGTCTCCCTCCCAGGGCCCAGGGGAACCCTAAGAGTGGAGGGGAAACTAGTTGCTGGTGGACACAGGAGCTCAGAACTCAGTATTACTGAGGGCTGATGAACCCGTGACAGACGAAATGACATGGGTCCAGAGTGCCACTAGAATTAAACCTTATTCAGGGACTACCCAAGAATGATGGACTTGGGAGTGGGCTGGGTAACCCACTCATTCCTGGTAATCTCAGAATGCCATACCTCTTGTTGGGCCATGATTTACTGACCAAAGTGAAAACTGAGATCCATTTCTCTAATGGAAGAGCTAAGTTTCTTAATGAGTATGGGAAACCCATTCACATACTGGTGACAAATAGTTGGACTGATAAGTACAGGCTGCATCACATAGCCACTGGGCCTGACCCCCAGCTGGAGAGATGGCTTCAGGAGTTTGCATCAACCTGGGCCAAAACAGGGGTACTGGAACTAGTTTCACTTCCCCCCATCTATGTGGAAGTTAAAACAGGGGCAGACCCAGTCAAGATCTGTCAGTATTCCATGCCCCTAGAGGCTGAGAAGAGCATTACACCACACATCAGGAGACTACTGGACTTGGGTGTCCTCAGGCCTGTGCAGTCGGCCTGGAACACACCCCTGCTGCCTGTCAAGAAGCTTCATACCAATGATTACAGACTGGTCCATGACATGTGGGAGGTCAACAAGAGGGTGGTTGACATACACCCCAGAGTACCTAACCCATATACCCTACTCAGCTCGATGTCCTCAGACCGGCAGTGGTACACTACTGTCCTGGACCTAAAAGATCTGTTTTCAGTCTGTCTCTAGCCCCCAATGGTCCACTGTACTTCATCTTGAATGGCAACCCAGAGATCAGCACCCGTGACAAGGTGACATGGATCAGACTATCACACGGATTCAAAAACTCCCCCACCATCTTTGATGAAACTTTGCCTCAGGACCTGAGTGTTGGGAGCAACCTTTTTGGGGTGACTTGTCATGATACTAGCCACAGCAGGTTTGTACATTCCAGGGTAGGAGCATGGGGATTAGAAATGGTAAGCAGGAGGAACAGAGATAAGAAAGAGTCACAGAGACACAGGATAGTAATGGCAGGGAAACTCAACAAATACTGAATATGAAATTCAGCCTCATTTATTTTGCATATGCTTTTATACCTCAATATAAAAGGGAGGAAGAAGGCAAAAGACTGCTTTAACATGATATAAAGGACAACCAGAACAATTATTTGCTCTAATACTTGAGACATCAAACCATTAATTCTTGAGAAAAGTATTTAATGTTTGGGGCAGTGAAAACACCCTAGACCAAGTATCCTGCAGTTAGCAACTCCCTAGGTCAAACCTCCTATTTCAAAAGAAGGAGCAGAAGAACCCTCGAATTCTCTGACCTTCGGTCAGGGTAGAACAGATCTACCTCTATGTGTCATCTTAATGTCCAAAACACCAAGTAACCACATCCTAGGCCAGGGTGTGTAGCCACACTTGCCAACAATTTTGAGAGAACAAAATAAGGTTAAACTCTCTGACCTTCAGAGAAGATGAAATAGGCTCACATTTTTGGATCTCCACATTTGGATGAGTAACAGGCAGAGAACTCAGATATCAGTTTGTCACAGTATGTTGTTGATCTACTGATTACAGCTGCAGACCAAGAGACTTTCCTGACGGGGACTGAGTAGCTGCTGCATACCCTGGGAGATCTAGGGTATTGTGCTTCAGCAAAGAAAGTTCAAATCTGCAAGCAGTAGGCAACATACCTTGGTACATCTTAAAGGAAGGGCAGCAGTGGCTCTTGGAAGGAAACAGTACTTAAGATCCCAACACCTACTAGCACAGGCAAGTGAGAAAGTCCTTAGGTTCAGCAGGCTTCTGTCACCTGTGGATCCCAGGCTCTGCAGAACTGGCCAAGCCCTTAAACGAGGCCACCAAAGAAGGGCGGAATTTCACCTGGACTTAGGACCACCAGTTGGCCTTTGATAAACTCAAACAAAGCCTGCTCTTGGCCTCAGCACTGGGTCTGCCAGATGTGGCCAGATCATTTTACTATATATAGATTAAAAACAAAGGGATAGGCAAGGGAGTTCTGACCCAAACACTTGGCCCCTGGCAATGGCTCGTAGCCTACCTGTCAAAGGAGCTGGACTCTGTAGCGGCTGGATGGCCACCCTACCTCTGCATAACAGCGGCCATACCCCAATTGACCAAAGATGCTGACAAGCTGATCTTGGGACAAAGTCTTAGGAAATTCTCAAGCAACCCCCTGATCGGTGACTGAGCAATGCCAGAATGACCCATTATCAGATTCTATTGCCGACCCCCACCAGAGTAACTTTCCTGGTGCCCTCAGCTCTGAACACGGCTACTCTATTCTATCCTGACCTGGAAGTGCAGTTGGATGACATTCTGGGATCCTGGCCCAGGCACACAGCATTAGTCCAGACTTGTAGGACACCCATTGCCTGATGCTGAAGTTTCCTGGTGTGCTGATGGCAACAGCTTTGTGTAGGATGGCAGAAGTTATGTGGAGGTGGCAGTTACAACTGAAGAGGAAGTAATATGGCAGAGCCAATGTCAACTGGGACCTCTGCCCAGTGGGCAGAGCTGCCAGCCCTAACTAAAGTACTAGAACTGGGGCAAGGGCAGAAGGTTAGTGTCTACAATGACAGCCAGTACGCTTGTACCACAGCACGTGCACATGGGTCAATATACAAAGAGAGGGGACTGCTAACCACAGAAGGAAAAAACATGAAGATTAAATAAAAAATCCTGGCCCTCCTCAAAGCCCTATGGCTACCCAAGAAACTGGCCACCATCCATTGCGCAGGCCACCAGAGAGGTGATGAACCCATCCCCAGGGAAACAACCTGGCAGACAAAACCACCCAACAGGTGGCTCTTCAGACTAATATAGTCTTGGCACATGTACTAGTGGACCCAGGGACACCTAATCTACCTGAGATCCCTGAGAATACTGAGGAAGATGTGGCCTGGATTAAGACCCTATGACCCAGTATCTAGATGGGTGGTAGAGAGCTACAATCTCTAAAATTATCCTGCCTGAACAGCTGGGAAAAAGACTGTCTAACAAGATCTATCAGTCCTATCATATGGAAACATGGAAGAAGCAGCACTTAATTAGACAGTCAAAAATCAATATAAAAGATGTATAACAAAAAATTTAAATATTGTCACCAACTGTAAAGCCTGTCAGCTCACCAATGCTGCTGCCAATCCTAAAAGCCCTGGGTCTCCACTCAGAGGAAAGAAGCCTGGAGCATACTGAGAAGTAGACTTCACTGAGATAAAATCTGGCAAGTATGGTTTCAGGTATTTGCTAGTGTTTGCAGATACTTTTTCAGGGCTGACAGAGGCTTTCCTCACCAAATATGAAATGACGCAGGTGGTGGTGAAGAAGTTACTTGAAGAAACTGTCCAGGTATGGCTTTCCAACCATGAGAGGATTAGACAATGTACCGGCTTTTTTGTCCCAGGTAAGTCAGAGTTTAGCCACCTTCCTGGGGAGTGACTGGAAGTTGCATTGTGCTTACAGACTCTAGAGTTCAGGACAGGTAGAAAGGATGAGTAGAACTCAAAGAGACCCTAACTAAATTGACCTTGTAGAGTGGTGCAGACAGGGTGGTTCTTCTCCCCTTTGCCCAGTTAGGGTCAGGAATTCTCTGATCAGATGTGACTGACTATCGAAAACTTTCAAGGGCCCGCCTTTAACAGTCTTCACTCAGGGTTCAAAAAGAGAAGCCACAATAAGCCTAGGAACTAAAGTCTGAACATTATAGAAACAGAATCTTCTCACACATCTTCTTTCTATTCATGTGTTCTTTCTTTATTTTTTCTCTTTATTCTACTACTTCTACCCTAACATTTTTGTCTTAATTGTTTGTAATTTCTTTGCTCTAATAATTCTCTGTCTCAATTCTAATTTCAATTCAATACTATGTTCCAGTTTATTCTTGTTTTAATTACTCTACATTCTTTCTTCTTTTACTTTTCCATATTATTTCTTCTCAATCTCTTCTACATTTTTTTATTTCTATCTCTATGTTCTTATTCTATTTCTTCTGCCATTACAAATTCATATATATATGCAACTTGTTAGTAATTAAAAAAAACTACAAGGAAAATTCTCAGGGACACAGGGATTCTTTCAAGATATGTAGCAAAATAGAACCAGGCTAGACCCTCTGAATGTGGGTGACAGTTGTATGACCGAGGCAGTGGCACCAGGATTTGTCATTCTCTCTGGATGGATACCTTGCTCAGTCTGGGTAGTGGGGAGTGCCTTGGTCCTTTCTCAGAACAATGTGCCTTACCATCTCTGGGGAGTGGATAGGAAGGTGGAGGGAATGGTAGGAGGGGAGGGATTGGGAACTGGGACCTATGCCCAGACCTCAGATTCTACCCAGTGCTGCTGGCAATCCAAATCACAGCTGACCCTCCAGCAGATCTCAGACCAAGGCCTTTGCATAAGGAAGGTTCCACCTGACAATAGGCCCTCTGTAATCAGACCCTAATGCTCCCCAGCTTCTAGGAATATCTGATTCCCCGCAGTGGCACTTGGTGTGTCTGATCCATGGGACTGACACATGCCTTGGTCCTAAATGAGACTAAGGAATTCTATGTGATGGTACAACTGATCCCAAGATTAATTTACTACATGGAAGAGGACTTAAATAGCAAACTTGAAGGGACCTCCTCCAAGGTTAAGAGAGAGCCTGTGACAGCCCTGACCCTGAGCATACTGTTTGAAGATAGCTTAATAGGGTAGGGACAGGGCTGCCTCCCTGATCACCCAGAATCAACACTACTCCCACCTGCACGAAGCCACTGATTTAGATATAGAGGGGTTGGAAAACTCCATCCCCCACCTCCAAGAGTCTTTGATATCTTTAGCAGAAGTTGTGATGCAGACTAGATAATTCTAGATCTCATCTTTCTCCAACAAGGGGGACTGTGTACAGCACTGGCTGAAGAATGTTGTTTCAATGTTGATCATTCAGGAGTAGTTAAAGAGTCCATGGTCAAAGCCAGAGAGGAGCTAGCCAAACACAAAAGAACGTGAGAACCGAGTCCTGGTTTAATTCATCACCTTGGCTCACTGTCCTTAATTTCTACCCTGCTGGGTCCACTTCTTAGTGAGAGGGAGAATGTGAGGACCCAGAAAAACCCACTGAGCCCCACAGACTCCATTTTGAAAAAGGGCCTCAATCTTAAAACATCTGGTAACCAGGGTTGAACTCAGTTCCAGGAAAAAAACAAAAAACAAACAACAACAACAAAAAAAAACAAGGACTGTGCTGTGGCAGAAAAATTTAAACAAACTTCCTAGAAACAGCAAATCAAAAGACAGGGAAATACACTTTACAGTCCAGATGTTCTTCAGACAGTATGTCTGCAGTTTGTGGTTTTGCACCAACAGCCTGACCAATGATTTTAAAAATCGCCTTGCCCCATACTCCCTGACCCAATCCTGAAATGACAACACATAGAACTCCCTGTTGTTTGTTCTTTTTTCCTTTAAAAACTCACCCTCCCCTGAATTCAGGGCCACACTCTCTCCATCCACTGTGTTGGAACCTTGGGTTGCAGACCAGGCTCGAGCTTGTTAATAAAGACCTTTGTGTATTTGTATCAGAAACCAGCTCCTTGGTGGTGTCATTGGGGGGGTCTTGTGACACAGGCACAACAAGAGGAGCTCACAGAGTCTGAGCTGACAACCAGAGAGCAGGCACTGGACTGACCTAGGCCTTCTATTTATGTGTTATAGCTGCACAGTGTGGTCTTCTTGTGGGACTCCTAACAGTGGGACAGGAGCTGTCTCTAACTCTTTGGCAGCTTTTGGGACCCTTTTCCTCATACTTGGTTTCTTTAACCAGCCTTAATATGAGGGAAGGTGCTTAGTCTTACTGCAACTTAATAAGTCATGTTTGGTTGTTATCCATGGGAGGACTGCCCTTTTCTGAGGAGAAATGAGGAACAATGGATGAGGAGTGAAGAGAGGATGTGTTAAAGAGGGGCTGGAAGGAGAGGAGGGAGGGGAAATCGCGGTCAGGCTGTAAAAAAATAATATTAATAATAAAAAGAATAAAATAATTTATTCCTGGTTCAGATTAATTTTTTATCACACTTCACAAAGGGGACAGTTACTGCTTAGTCATTAACTATTGATGAAACCTCCACTGTATAAAGGACAACATACTGGATATTAAAGGAAACAATCAAGGGAAAGACATATACTGTCAGAGACCCAACAAATATCAGGAGAAAAACAAACTCACAGTGTGTTTATTTTTGCCACCATTTCATATATATATATACATATATGTATATATATACATACATCTTTTAGAAATAAAATAATTGTGCTGCTTAATGATGGGGTGTCCTAATAAATTTCTTCACTGTGGAAACATTAGAGTGTACTTATACAAACTTAAGTGGTACCTATGTTACTAACTAACAGGAATAGTTCAGGTATTCTTCAACTAGGTTATAATTTTATTGGGCCATCATTATTTATTTGGTCCAGCAACATCAGTACAGTGTTTCTTTCTTTTGATATATCTGAATGAGTAGCTCCCAAATGATACAGGAGTCTAGGTATCCTGGGGATTATTTTCTGTTGGTTTGGAGAATTAAATTTTCAATAGAGCGTCTCATATTTTTAAACTTCATTCACTGAGCCCTTTGTGTAGTTCACTTTTGAACTAATGAAGATTACTATCAACTTTTATTTTCTGTAACATATTTACAAGTGGTTATTTATTCATTTATGCATTCATCAATATAAAAACCTTTTTATAACTTTTAGAAGCATTGAATATTGAAAGAAAATAATCAATAATACTAATAAATTATTGAATATCTATATGTCAGACAATTCCCAAGTATCTAAAATATTGCCTGAATAATATTTATAAACATCTGTATACAGACAAATATTTAAAAATAACCTCTTCAGGGCTAGGTAAAAAGTTAAGTTTGAGTTTAAGTCAGGAAAATCTGAGTGGAGTTCATTTCACAAGTGTTAGGCTACTGAGCCTGTGCATTTCTAAATGAGATGGCGTGGTGGTGTCCTGGCTACACGGTATGACAGATGTGGGTTTGGGTCTTGTCTCTACCATATCCTGGTATGTCTCCTTGGGTTAGTTACTTACAACATTAGGCTTCACCTTTCTAACATGTAAGCTGGATTGACACTACCCAGCTAGACAAAGTATTGACTCTACTACATTGACTTAAAGAATGCTTTCAATGAAAACCTCATCGGCACATCTTTCTGTTGTCTCTCATTGTAGGCATCTTTCACTGGCTTTAAAGACACTGTGGCTATGAGCATGTTTAAGAAGATGCTGGGGACAACAAAATCACAGAAGACAGTTTTCAGTGACTTGAAAATTATATTTCACAGGTTCTTCATCTACATAAGATTTACATACATGAGTCTGAGGTCATTGTGCGATCTCAGAGAGATAATTTCAACTAGGAAAAAATGGATTCAATACTTTCCAAATTTAATTATTAATGGTTAACTCATACCACAGATCTTTTTCTCCTAAGCATTTATGTTCTTAGTTCCATAACTGCCACCAGTGAGTGATATACAGAAAGTGTTTCCCTGATTTACCAGGGTCTCTAAGTGTACTTTTGCACTCTTATTAACAACTGGCATTGAAACCCCAACACTGACATCCTGATTCCACGTCCTGCTTTGATGGCAAAATTCCTATTTTACTGACCTTGTACAACACACAACTCATAATGTTCCAACTAGAATGGAGACACACACTCACACACCCACAAAACACACACACTCACACACTAATATAAACACACACACTGGGGAGACACAGTCACACAAAACACACACTGGGAGACACACTCACACACTGATATAAACACACACATTGGGGAGACACACTCACACACTAATAAACACACACACTGGGGAGACATACTCACACACTAATATAAACATGCACACTGGGGAGACACACTCATACACTAATATAAACAAGCACACAGGAGACACACTCACACACCAATATAAACAAGCACACTGGGGAGACACACACTAACACACTGATAAAAATAAACACACTGGGGAGACACACTCACACACCCATAAGACACACACACTAATATAAACATACACACTGTGTTATAATTGTTCCATCACTTTAAGAGACAAGCCACACCCACTCTCTGCAGCCCCTCCCCTCCTCTCACCATCTTGGCTTCTCTTGCAGTCCTTTTTCCCTCTCCCCCTTCTCCTTTCTCTCTCGCTCTGTCCTTTCTCTCTCTCTCCTCTCTTCCCCCCTTCTCCCCTCTTTCCTTCCCATTCCATAATTTAACTAGTAAATATCCAATTCTATTCTGTATGATGTGTCTATCCATGTATGTCTCCTGCCCACCTTCCATGTGTCTCCCTGACTGGGACCAGCCACTGCTCGGGAACTGGCAGCCGTCTCTGCCTGGGACTGGCTGCTCCCAGGGCCTGCTGCCTGCCGCCACATGGCCCGCTACCACCATTTCGGACCTACAGCATTTCTGCTGCCTACTGCCACCAGGGATCTTGCAGCATTTTGAAAAAATCATAACACACTGGTCTTAAAGACATAATGTATGAAAATCAAATTCCAGAGAATGGATAATATGGCTTCACCAAACACAAAGAAAAATGAATAATATCATAGTTAAAGATATACATACACTTATATGTTAGAAAGAGATGAAAAGTGTTACTTTTGTGGCCACAGATTCCCTAGCTTTATTGAGAATATTTTATTTCTTAGGGAAATTGAGATAGAATCCAAGTATTATAAACTATTCACATTTGTTAATTATGCAAAATGGAGTAAAAGAGGAGTTGTCCTTTATATTTTCGGTACTTTAAAAAGTTTTAAAATATAATATAAACTATTACATATACTAAAATTATGTTTGTAATAATAAAACATAAAACTTAAAACACAGGCATTTTAAAAACATTAAATCAGAAGTCAAAACTATTTGAGGAAAAGGTCATACTTTGAAAAGTCTTCCTTAGACTGCATTATGGTGTGATATGAAAAGTGTTTGAAACCAAAGCCACCAAAGTTCTAGCTGCTTTTCTATTGCCATTGAAAATATGCTGACGAAAAGCAATTTAGGGGATTGTTTGCATTAGAGTTCAGGTTACAATCCATCATTGAGAGGAAGTCCATCATTGAGGCAGGCCTTCCTTGGTCAAGGAAGGGAAAAGAAATCAAGATTGGGGAGAAACAGCTGCACCTGGGCTGCCTACTTCTTACGCCCACCCACTTAGCTTTCTTTACTGACACAGCTCAGTAGGTCCAGCCCATGAAATGGTACCACCCACATTCAGGGTGGGTCTCCCACTTGAATTAACAACCCCCACAGACATGCCTACAGGCCAGTTGATCTGCATAATCCCTCTTCCAAGGTGATTCTAGATTCTGTGGCAAATTGACACTAATTTTATTTACCATCAGTAACAACTCCAGTAAATAGCCCTGGGCCATGATCCTGTAAGTAACCTTTGTAATTCAATGGGACACAACAAAGGAGTGAAGGAACTGGCTGGGAAGAAAACAGTGTTGGATGGGAAGGAAGGGCTTAGGAGAGAGTCATGGAAGGCTGCATATGATCAAAATGCATGAAATTACCAAGGAATAAAAATGTTTAAGATTACTGTATTTTTGTTAATCCCTTGAGTGGTATGAGGAAGGCCTTAGCATAAAGTAAAAAAAGGGGCAATGACTGAATTTCAGTCTCATGCCAGACACTTCCTCCTGATCTCTATCAGTAAGTGGAACTTAGTACTATAAGTGAACATGGATCATTACATCAGTACTGGATGTATTTTACTAAGGAAAGGGCATCATGTCAGACCATGGAAGAATTAGGAAGCACATTTAGTAGAAAATGCATTTTTAAATAGAGATCACAGATGTCTTTTTCAGACATCCACTTTTTCAGCACACAGCTTCTGATTTCTTAGTAATTCAGGAAGCCACAGCCTCCACTGTAAACAACAGTCTGTGACTTTAAGTGGTTGTTGTCATCTTACATTTTCTTGAGAGAGGTCAACTCAGTGACAAATGTTTTTCTCTAAACTCCATTTGAAGAATCTCCCTCCCAACTTCCGATTCTACACCAAAAAGGAACAAAACTTCAAAAGAGGAGAATGGGAAGCAGGACACTTAATGCTAGACAGTCACTGCCCGAATAGCTACATTATTCTCCCTCTCCAGCTCATGGGACTTACAACAACTTGAGACTTGTTTATATTGAGAAGGAAGCTTTATTCCTATCAACTTGATTTATTTTAATTAAAACATAGAATGGAAATCACCCAGACTTTGCAAGATGAATCAGTTGTGTAACTGAAATAATTTTCAACCCAGCAATTTTTACAGTCTTAAGTCTGCTATTAGTCTAAAAATAAATCACCTGAGACTTAAGTTCTTTTTCATTTAACTATTAAAACTCTTACAAATCGCTCAAGCGCATAAATTATTTAGGTTGATGCTTATAAAGTAGAATTTAATGTAATGTTACAATGTTAAAAAAATAAAGGAAAATTTATCACTGCTTTAGTATCCTAAACTGTCACTAGGAAATTGTCCACATTCCAGTAAATAGGCTCCTTACAAATAACCTCATTCAGTGGGACACAATGAAGTTTGAGGAAACCTGTTGGGAAGAAAGTGGCGCTTAATGGGATGGGAGGACATAGGAGAGAATAATGGAGGGGTGCATATGATCAAAATACATTATATTACATGTATAAAATTGACAAGTGCCAGGATGTGGCCAGCACCCAGCCTTCTCAGGTTTCCCCCCAAAGACAATGCCCACAAATAAGCCGGAAGCAGTCTTAAGAATACGCCGCCCCAATTCCATCAAACTGTGGTGTCTAGTCTCCTGCTTTTTATTATAAAAAAAGAGCTGGGAATGTTATGGTTTTCGTCTCTTTAAGAGACAAGCCATGCCCACTCCCGGTGACCCCTGCCCTGCTCTCACCATCTTGATTTCTCATTGTCTTCTCTCTTGGCGTGCACATGTCTCTCTCTTCTCTCTCTCCGCTTTCCCCCTTCTCTGTCTCTCTCCTCTT
>LOJH01054177.1:0-12071 GCA_001685095.1 Ellobius talpinus
CTGGCCCCATCCTATAGCCACACTGATGAATATCTTGCATATCACCATAAAAATTTTTTTAAAAAGATATAGAACCCGAAGAAAGCTGTTTATTTTAAGAGCTTAGATGCCTTTCACTGGCCTGCATAAGTTCAGAAGTTGGCCAGTTGGTTTCCTTGAGAGGAATATTAATTTTAAAAAGTTAATGAGGAAAATATATTCCATTATGATTAGTGTATATCTTATTTACGAAGGTGAACTGTGATAGTGCAGCTTACTGGACCATGGATCAGAGCCTGTAGGTGGATAAGGTCAGAGAAATGGTGTTCTCTAGATCTACAGTGCTATAAATTTTATTTGACAGATGAAAATATAACTGTGTAATTATCCATTTGCATCAGACTCCTGCATGGGGGTCTGAATATCTGGAAATTTTGTAAGGAGAAATCAGTTAAGAATAATACCCCCATTTGCAATGTGCTCCCAGTAATAGACACCCCTGCTCATATTCCTGATGTAATGTATAGAGGGAGGGGAAAGCAAGCCTGAGTAAAATTCATAGTCCATTTGTTGAGATCACAACTTAACATCTTCTGAATGGCAATCTAAAAGACAAATATAAGATCACCAGTATTTTTTATAGGTTTTCCTAACAATGTCAAAGAAGAATTTAAATATTCTGAAAAATTACCCAAATCAAAGTTTGTTTGTTTTTTGGTCTTTGGTGCTATTCATTTTAATCAAGAAGTTAATTATTAGTGAGGAATAGTTCTCCAAATAATATCTCACAAGTTTAAGTACAACATTTGACCACTGTAATCCTTTAGGCTATTAAAGAAATATACTGGCAAGTTTAATCCTTGTTATACATTCCTACTGAGTGTTTAAGGCAATGTAGGCTGATGAAATTAATCATTTTCTTTCAGGGGTCACTTGGGCTTGGCAGGACCTCTGGTTCCTCTATTCTTTCCTTTACCAGTTAGTCCATCTATACAGAATAATTCGAAGGCCTTTTTTGACCCCTCTTTCACTTAGAAGTATGGAAGAAACTTGTCCTTTGTGTTGACCCTTCTCTTTGCAGATTGAACAAAGTTTATTTTCAACTCTGGGGCATATTCATGGAATCCCTGAAAAATTCCCCACAGCTGCAGTACATTTGGTGATCTGTCAAGCACTCCTTTGGGACTTGGATGACATTGGAGAAGAGGGAAATATTCACCATTATAATCTTCCTGACCACATCAGTATAGGCCATCAGACATTATAATTGAATACCCAGAAGGTAGGTTTTACCACTTTGGTAATTTTAATGAATATACTACATTTAGTAAAACCTTGAGCAGAAATTAAGCACTTTAAACTAAGCCTTGATTAAATTCACATTTTTTTCAAGCCAGTTCTTATCTAAGTGTTATGTTTTACATATCTTAAATAACTTACTCAGACCCACATGATTTGCATGATCTTTTGAGCTTTTCATTTTCAATTTTTGAGAAAAAAATCTGGCCATTTTTCACCTTTATTCACAATTTTCTTTTTTACTAAACATATTTTTTTTATTTTTACATACCAACATCTTACTTTTAAAAAAAAATAATAAGATTTAGCAACATTAGCACATAACTTCACCCTCTGCTGTGAAGTAGGGGAACTGAAAGATTTCTAGTCCCTCTTCCTTAGACCCCCAATGACAAACCAAAGTTTTGGTTTTACTCAAGCTCACCCTGGTGGACCAATGAGTTTGGAAGGATTATTGACTGAGCATGAGGAGGAAATAACAGAAACCTACTGAAA
Organism: Ellobius talpinus; assembly: GCA_001685095.1. Taxonomy (NCBI): domain Eukaryota; kingdom Metazoa; phylum Chordata; class Mammalia; order Rodentia; family Cricetidae; genus Ellobius; species Ellobius talpinus. Next base: position 1,774 of record LOJH01054177.1, read on the forward strand.
GCAAACACATTGGAAAGTCTCTACCCTGTATATGTTGTGGGATATTTCTACTCTGTGGGAAGACATATTTGCTCTGATTTGTGTAACAAAAAGTTGAACAGCCAATAGCTTGGCAGGAGGTATTGGTGGGATTTCCTGGGAGAGAAAGAGGAGGAGGAATCAAGGAGCTATCTGGGGACATGGAGAGAAAACTGGAAGTACAAGATGGAGAAGATGTAATGTCACATGATAGAATGTAGATTACTATAAATGTCTTAATTTAAGTTATAAGAGTTAGCTTGGAACAAGCCTAAGCTATCAACTAAAATTTCATCATAAGTAAGAAATTTCCATGTCATTATTTGGGAGATGGATGGTGGGACAGAAAAAGACTTTCTATATGTACATCAATATTTTGGTATTGATTTACATAGCTTTCTCATAACTGCATAGGGAGTCCTCTTTCTTTAACCTTTTTTGTCTTGGGTATTCTAATCCCTCCTTAAGACTACCCAGTCATGTGCAACTAAGGCAGAATTGCATGCTAACTGTGTAGAGTGGCTGGATACTCAGGCAAGGTTGCAAAGACCCTGCCCACCCCCATTTTCTAAAAGAATATAAGAACACTTGTAGTCAGCAAACCTGTCTGTGCTCTTGTTTGTTTGTTTGTTTGTGTTTTACAGCATAGTTGAATTCATAAAGAGAACAGTTGCTTGACTGGGAAGATATTGTGCCAAACCTCCTTAATAAAGCCAAGTTTAATCCAAACTGTATATTTATGATAATATATCAAATTAGAAATCATCCACACATATAGAAAACTTACATTTTTGCAAGAGTTTGACACATTATCAAAATGACCTTGAGGTGAAGGAATACCCTCTGCAAATAAAAAAGGTAGAAAAGAAAACACACAAAGCCAAAAATCTTTCATGTTAACAGTGCAATTATAGTTCTAAATGATAGAAGACATTTACGTCCCTTGTTTGAAGTAGGATAGAGTAGTGTACAGCCCATGGATTGAAAGTAACCTTCTTTCCCTTTAGCCCCAACTTGAAATTGACCAGGGGTTTCTCTTATGGGAAAATACTCCAGACACCTCTAATTTTATCTAATATTGAAAGTAATTAAATAGGAATTATATTACTCTTCTTTTTCAATTATTGTTTTCTTTGTGTCCAATTCAGAAAATGATCTACCCTAACTTTTAGTTTTGAATACGTGTAAGTTACAAAGACAAATAGAAGATGCATAAGAAAACATCCTCCAATATATGTGTTTAACCTCCCCCAGAGTTCAAGTAAAGAAACACACCAACACTGCTATATTAGAATTATTTATTGAGAAATTTCTAGGCAAAAAGTTGTCAATATAGCACATAAGGACATTTACTTCTCTGTAAAATTTAATTCAGTGGCTTCTCCTGGATGGGAAATTTGCTGTTGGGTCTCATGATAATTGTTTAGAACCAAGGTACTGGTCCTCCTTGTCATCTGTGTATAGTTGCCCAAATGAGTCTTATCTGCCAGGTCTCATTTTTGAAAAATAAATGATTGACAAGAGACAGAAAACATTTTCTTCCCTTTTAGAGTGCTAGAATAAGAGAAAGGACATTTGTTTTTCTCCCTCTGGTTTCTTTAAACTTCATAAGGTTATCACATGTGTGACAGTCTGTATTCATGATTAAGTCAGCAGACATATCTGTCTTTACCTGTGTCTAAGCTGAGATCCTTTCTGACTAGTCTTGGTGAGACACTCCTCTTGAAAACCTGTTCTCATTTATACTCACAGTGAATGTGTGTGTGTGTGTGTGTGTGTGTGTGTGTGTGTGTGTGCAAATGAAGGCATACAGCCTGATACTTAACAGGTATCCTTCCTCCTATAAAAAAGGGCCTTTCTTTTGTCTTTCTTTGATCAATGATGACAAGGATATTCAAGAAGATGGTTCTAAGAAAGAATTTAGCCCTAAGTTTTCAAAACTTCAAGGAGTTTCGTGTGTGTCTCTGGAGGTTTACTTTCTATTTGCAAAAATTGCTTAGGGAGATGATATTTTTTTTAATTTGGCATCAGTGTTTGTTAGAGTCTCCATGTCTATTCTGCTGTGGAATAATCCTTCTGTAAACTGTATATATTACTCTCATTGTTTAATAAAAGGCTGGCAGACTAGTAGCCAGACAGGAAGTATAGGTAGAAAAGTCAGACACAGAGGACTCTGGGAGGAAGGGTGAAGTCAAGTATGACCACAGAGTGATCAGGATTTGTAAAAAATGAGGTAACATGCCATGAGTCACATGGAAAAGCATAAATAGAAATATATGTTAATTTAAGTGTAAGAGTTAGCTAGTAATAAGCCTGAGCTATCAGTCAAACATTTATAATTAATATAGGCCTCTCTGTGGTAATTTAGAAGTGGCTCCTGAGATGAGAAAACTCTGTCTATACCATCCTGTAATTCTTAGCCAATTCTAGAGGCTCTCATACTTAAAAGCGAGTGTTGAACATTAGGAATTTTAGTGGGCTTTCCTTCTTGTTCACAGAAAACCTCCATGGGTTGAGAAACACACTAAAGTTTCCTTCCAAAGAACTTGGGGATTAACATGCTCCACTTTTCCAGGAGGCAATCTAATTTGGACCCTAGTGGAATCTTCTGACACCATCTGCAAAGCAAAAGAAATATTGAAAGAGGCCAAAGGATGGTACCGCAGTCCTCCTCAGTTCAGCATCCAGAGAGGACATCTCTGGGTGGATAGCAATGGGCATGAGAAACACCCCAGGGCTGATTCCCAGCTTGAGATTGATTCACACTTAACTCATGCCTACAGTGCAGTTTGTGACAGGTCAGCTTTCACCTATACCCTAGATGACACTATTACTATCATTCTAATATCATCACAGGAAAGTCAAAGTGAGAAGCCCTGACCCATGAGAGAAAAGACTAGTTCCCTCTAACCTTATCTGTAGAGTAGACCAATATAAGAATCAACCAGCCAAAAAGGTAAAACCTTTTCTCTTTGCTGGAAGTTACATGATGGCTTAAGATCTTGTTGTTCACAGTGATGATGGTAATGTAAATTCTTGTTTAATGCAGAGGGCAGTGGGATCATGCACATCTCCAAGAATAGTCTGAACAAGTGATAGCTAGTGACAAAAACATCAACCTTTGGCCTTGCATAAGATCTGAGAGTTTCCAGGTGGTCAAGGGTACAGATTGTTCCAGATGAGAGGAAATGGAAGAAACTGCTCTGCTTTGGGATCTCTCTGATCTCTTGTTTAATTAGTTATTCTATACATCATATTATATTTTTAAAAATCCAGCTAGGAGGAAAGCTTGATAGAACTCTTGCTGACTTCTTTTTTATTTAAAAAGGGCTATATAGATTCAGGAGCCGGTGGTGGTGGCACATGCCTTTAATCCCAGCAGTTGAGAGGCAGAGGCAGGCAGATCTCTGTGAGTTGGAGGCCAATCTAGTCTACAAGAGCTAGTTCCACGACAGGTGCCAAAGCTACAAAGAACAACAGCAACAAAATTAGCTATCTAAAAAAAACTCAGAGGGTGATGGTATTGGGCTCTTCCCACTTTTAAACTTCTCTTTGTTATTGTGAGTGAAAGGTGGAAGCAAAAGTAAAGGTACTCAGAGTGCCACGGGACTGGAACAGGAGCATTCCACATGAGGCAAAGGAATGTTGAGGGGGCAAGAACACTATCTCAGAGGAAAATGGGTGTGGAAATACCATACAGAAAGAGTAGGCAGTAAGGCCCAGGGCTTGCATCTCCAGACTCTTACACAGTCAGGCTGATCCTGCCATTGGCAGCAGCTTGTCTAGCACCTGGAAATTTACCCTTTGAGTGCCCATTGGGGTCTTTGATTTACTGATAGCCCTGCAGCACTGCAAACCTCAAAGTGTTAGCTCCGTTTGTTAGGTCAGTATTTTAGGAAAATGGCTGAGAAAATCTTAAATCCCCTTACAGAAACCAGTAAATACATCATGTTTTAAAGATGTCAAAATTAAGACAAAAAATAAAAATAGAAAAATAATAAAAGAGCCACATTGGAGGTGTGATTTCTTTAAGCAAGATTACAGTGAAGTCACATGGCATTTGCCTTCTTTATGATGCCATGAGGCAACTTGGTGTCCAAGTTACATGGCTGCCTCCTTAATGAGGCCACCAGCTGAAATGGCAGGAAACCAAAGGGTTGCTTGTACTTACAGGGAGCTCTGTTTTGAAATAATATGATGCCATCCATGACCAGGGCACAAATACCTGTGGGAGCCATACATTTCATAGATTAATGTATACCCTTTTATTTCAAAAGACTCTGAGTTGGGCAAAGCCAAATTAGCAAAATAAAGGTAAGAGAAAGGAATTCCATGGTCCTCAGGTCAAGGAAGCAGAGTCTGTATGTAGTTGCTGTGGGTAGCTAGAATCACAGTGAGAAGTCTTACTCTCAGGTGGTTTCTAAGGAGCCAAAGGGAAGAAATTTAGCCATCATCCAATTATAGTTCAAAGCAATAGTGGGCTTGTCTTTCTCTCTCTCGTGGTTACAGAAGGGACGAGAGAAGCATGGGAGATGTGGTGCCTTTGAAAAATTCAAAAATTTATTTGTCTTCAGGTGTAGAGTAAATCCTCAAGTCTCCCTAGGGAATGTCTGTCCTTCCAGTACCTGATCAGTGTGAGCATTCATCACTGGGTTAATAGTGAATTTGAATTTCGTTTCTTTTCACAGACCCCTATTTAAGCATTACAGTTCAGATGGAAAGGTATCCTGGCAGTTGGGAGCCAAGGAATACCACAAAGTCACCCTAAATATAGCAACTTACAGTCCTACTCCAGGGAAAGCTTTCCTGAGTTCAAAGGTAACACTCAGCTCTGGCAGGGGAGAATTTCCCCAGGGAAGTAGTTAAAAACTCTGCTCTGGAGAACTGTTACAGCCCTGCTCCTCTAGGGGAAAGTTTCCTCAGGGAAAGAGTTACAGTTCTGCTCTACTCTGCTCCTGTGAAAGTTGTTACCATTGGGCTTCCCTCCCACTGCACAACACTGCACAACAAACCTCACTCAAGAGTTTTACTTGGAAGGAAGACTTGAGGAGGGTGACTTCCTCTAGGTGAGAAGCAGCAGAGAACTGAACAGGGTGCAGAGCTTATATAGGGCTTGGGGGTGGGGAGAAGAGCTCTCCAGGGTGTCTTGGATTGGTGGATTTTGTGGTATGATTCTGGGACAAGCTTGGGGATTGGTCAGAATCTGTGCTCCTGGAGGGTTCTTGTGTTCAGGGGTTGGTAAAATTCTGCAGGCTGACTCTGGGGAAAGCTCAGGGATTGAAAGGATGTCAAGTCCTTGTCCTGGGGTCAAGTCAGGGTCAGGGTGTTTTTTTTTTCTTTGGCACTTTTAGCCCTACATCCTAGTCACCGAGGAGGTTATCTTTGTTTCTACATTACACAGATATTAGAGTTAGAGGGAAAGATGTCAAAGGAGACCTTTCTTGTTAAAAAGAAGAAAACAAAATTGCCAGCTCCATTCCAGGATGAGGGAAGACTACCCACTGCTCGCAAATCACACCTCCTTATCCTTGCAGTGCCTTGCTATCCTTACAGCATTTGGCTGGGTTTATACCATTCTTGATTAGCTGGTGAAACTTAGAAGAAATCTTTAGATGAATTTCTAACAATGTCACTATCTATAAAATCTTGATCAGGTTGGTTTTCTCTGCCAGTTAAAAAAATTTAAAAGCCAGGAAGTCTCTTAGGCACTACAGAAAGCAGTGGAAGAAGGCTCACACATAGCAAATAGAATCAGCCAGTTAATGAAAGGCTTTGATTAGGGGTGAAGAAATACACACATGGCAAAAAAAAATACAGAGGAAGAACACCCTCTGCTGATCACAGTGGGGCTTGGAAAGTCTGACCCCTGACTCTGTGTTTCTTAGAGCAACTATTTGGAAAACAAAACAACTTGAGTTCAGTGGTTGAGTAGAGTGGTTCTCAACCTGTGGATCATGACCTCTTTGAAGTCAAATGACTCTTTCACAGGGGTTGCCTAAGATAAAAGAGTCAAAGCATTAGGAAGGTTGAAAACAACTGCTCTAGTACAATTTAGCAGTATTTCTGGTACTCATAGGCCATCAGGTCTCTGTGTACCATGTACTCAACTCTGAACAATGAACACCAGTATATTAAACTGAAAATTTGTTTACAAAAACAAATGCCAGATCTGCTTTGACATACTGTCCATGGGACACCATCTCTGAATTATGTGATTATGCTTCTTGGTGATTTCTTTTCAATCTCTTCCATTCAATCTAAAATGCTGACATCATGAATATGTATTATCTATGCTTTAGTGTTTGGTTGTGGTATTTAAAGTCTCATTGTAAATCTTCATAAATTGTAATAATCTGATATTTGTTTTCATTATAAATAGAAAGAAATAAGAAGAAATAAGTTATCTAAAACTGAAATTAAGAATAATCTATATCTAGGAGAAGATAAAAGAAGGAAATGTATAGAAAACAACCTATTCAAAATGAAATATTTGTTTGCCTGAAACCATAAATTAGTGCCAGAGACAAATAGGTAAGAGAGGGCATTCTTGGTTTATGGATTCATTGCTGTAAGAAAACTAAAATAGCTGAAATGATGTCATTGAAAACTCTAGCAATAGTTAATAATACTTTTTGCAGAATCAGACTGCTCCATTTTTTTGTAATGATATGTAATTTCAAGGGACTTGAAACAAATAAGACAACCTTGAAAGACAATAAACTTACAGATTGCTGATTTCAAATTGGGCTTCACTTACCTTTAAAATTTTGGTTCATCCAAAAATGGAGGAGGAGTGAATGGGGGTTTAGAGAGGCAATTGAAAGAAGCACTTGGAGGAGAGGAGGGAGGGGAAACTGCAGTTAAGGACGTAAAATAAATAAATAAATTGGTTAATTAAACTATATTACCAAAAGAATAAAAAGAAAAGCTACAAAATGATAGAAAGTATTTAGAAATCATACGCTGAATAAAAGATTATTAATTCTAATTTATAAAAAGCTTACATATGCATTTCATTTTATCTGTAAGTATCCAAGCACTAACTCTTACCTATTTACATCAATGCTTTTGTGTCAGTCACTTTCCAAAAGCCAGAGGCAGCTTCTGTTCTGATGTGAATCAACTTTTTACCTGCTATGGGTTTTGTCATAGCCCAAATAATAGACTATGTACTCATAATTCTGACTTCCTTCTCGTTTGCACACTTAATAAGCATAAAATTATTCATAAATTATGTGGATAAGAAGCACTTGTTTTAATCTTATGATTATCTTTTTAATCTAATGATAACATCTGACTTCTACATCTCACTATTGCATCTATAATTTCTATTAGCTTTTGTGAGCTAGTTTGGGAAGTCAGATGTTTCTTCTATTACACTTGGATAATGGTGGGGTAAATTGGGGATGATGCAATCGACATGTGCTTCCTGCTATAAGACATTTCCAAAAATGTTACAAACATTTTCACTGCTGCCTGCTTTATATAAGAATTCTGACCCTTTCACAAGTATAGTGACACCTACTCTCTTTTACATGCAGTCCTGCTGGGAGGAGCTGCCCTCCTCTAAAATGAGGCTTCCCATTGTTTCAATTTACCTAATTAAGATAACTACCAAAGACATGCCCAGAGGCTAACCAGGTACAGACAGTCCCTCACAAATATGATTGGTGCTTGTCTCCTAAATGATTTCTGGTTCTACCAAGGTGATAATCAATATTAACCATCACAGATAATTTTACATGAGATAACATTTCATGTTTCATTAGAAGCTGCTAACTCCATTGATTTGCCTTGCACTATTTCTAATGAGTGAACTGAAATTGGTATTTCAGCTGGCTCTCTGGATATCTTCCACTTATTTGCTTGTTATTTTCCTCTCTCAAGCTATCATAAGGAACAACTCTTTTATGGTTTTATGTATTGGATCTATGTGTACCTACTTATGTATGTGATCACCCCATTATTCTTACTCAGATCTCCCCCACCTTCTTTGAAGTGTCATTTTGAAATATTTTTAAATGCCCAGTACACTATGTCCTTAAATATTTTATCTTACTTACGTGTCTATTTTCCTTTTTGGAATTGGTGTTATTTGTACGTGGTCATTGTTATAATTCAAATATAGCATGGGGATTGTCTCTGCTCTGGTTCCCACAATGCTACCCTACACCCTAACACATACATCATTTTTACCTGTTTGCATTACACTTTGAATGAATTTTTTTCAGCTCTCCATTTTACTGATGTCTTCCTTACCTATGTTTGAACTCCTGTTGAACCCATCAAAGGAGGCTTTTTCCTAGCATTTGACGTCTTTATGCTTATATATCTTTGTCAATTGATACCTTCTCTTTCAGTATTGACAGAGTTTACCCTTGCATTGTGAGTCTCTGATTCTTTACACTGAACACTAGCTTTGTGGAAAATGTTAGAAAGGAACAATTGGCATTTTATCCAGAAATGAGCATGAATCTTCTTTGCATTGTGTGGAAATCAACCTTTCTAGCCAGAACTAGAGGTGGTTTCCATTTTAGTTTTAGAATAATTTCTACTTGATCCCCAAAACTTTTCTCAGTGATGTCCTGCTGTGACACAAAAGGTCTTCATATTTCTGTGCTTCTCAATGGTCTTCACATATTTTTTCCTAGGATCCTCTGTGCAGCGCCCTTCTCCTTGCACTGTTAGCTACCTTGTTCATTGTGTTTATCCTGAGAGATGTCTTAATTTGTTTATTGCTATGAATAAATTTCATAGACTAGTTCTTACTCATTGAGTAAGTTTATTGCCTCATAGTTTCTGGGAATGCCAATTTCAGATTATGATAATCTGCTGAAACAGTCCTTGATGCATCATTCTAAGGCAGAAGAGCAAACAGGAGGAGAGAGAACTCTATAGTCAGTCTTTCTTAAGGCTGCCAACTCACAAGTAACTACATGGAAACTTATTATTAATTATGAAAGCTTGGTCTTGGGCTTTCCCCCAACTAGATCTTATAACTTAAATTACCTTGTTTCTATTAAGCTATATTCTGCCACATGGCTTAATTACCTATACTCTCTGTCATATGTCTGATTTCTTCTGTATCTTGCTGGTATCTCTGGCATGCCTAGATTCTTCCAGATTTCCTCTCCCTGTCTGAAAGTCCTGCCTTTTCTCTCCTGTCTAGCTATTGTCTATTCAGCTTTTTATTAAATCAATCACAGTAACACATTTTTATCCACTGTAAACAAATATTCCACAACAGAACTCACCCTTATCTGGTGTCCCTTTCTGTAGTAATAGCATAATAACTGCATCCAAGAGGAAAAAATCTACCAGGTCATGTTTCCTGAGGAACAATCAGTGCATTCAATCATAACAGATACTTTTCTCATGGTAAACACAGAACACTCTTTACTTTCTTAGTTAAATTTTAGAATTATGCAAGCTTTACATCATTGTTCTCTCTCAAAGTTTTTTCTTTCTCACCCTGAAAAAATAAATTGTTACTGTTTCTTTCTAGTTCTTGAGGTTGAAAGAGCTATCTACTCCTTATTACTCAACTTGTGTAACCTGTTCAATTGATGCAACATTCTGGGACATCCCATAATCAAAGGGCTTTTGTTTCTATTCTTCTCTAGAAAGATATTTAATAACTTGGATCCTTCAAAGGAAGGATATTTCTTATACCTGCAAACAGAAAAAAAAAGATTTTCATACTAAAAATTGGAATAAAATATAAGAATTTCCTATCCCTTCTATGCTTGCTTCATATAATTTATTTAAATGTCATTCCTGGTGAATGGATGTTGGAGCTCACACCTGTGATCCCAAAATTTTGGAGACAATGCAGGAAGATTGCCATAAGTTCAAAAGCCACATAATCTACATAGTGAATTCAAGGTCAATCAGTATTATATATACCAAAGGACTAGAAGATGAAAAGACCTCTCATTCATATATATTATTAGACTAGTATTATGGAAATTAAAATACAATCAAAAACTATATATAGCAGAGGCTGGAGAGATGGCATAGAAATAAAGACCATTCACTACTATTACAGAGAACCTGAGTTTGATTCCCTGAACCCAAATGCCACTGAACAGCCATCTGTAACTCAATGCTGAGTAAAATTTTTTAAAAAATGTCCTAGCAGCCGCGGTGGGCTGGCCGGTTCCGCTTACGGGTGGTGGGCAGGTGGCAGTAAATCCCAAGGTGGCAGCGGTGGCGAGCGGGCATGTGCGTGGGTGGGAGACATGTGGGCAGACACATAGTATGGAATAGAATTGTATATT
>LOJH01054180.1:0-12071 GCA_001685095.1 Ellobius talpinus
AAGAAAGAAAGAAAGAAAGAAAGAAAGAAAGAAAGAAAGAAAGAAAAGGAAATTTCTTAAAGGCATTATGAGCCAACACCAAACCAAAACAAACAAAAAGAAAAGAAAAAAAATGGAAAGGAAAAACAAGACAAAATACCCTCCAAAATATTTGTTTTGTGTTGACTTTTCACTGCTGAACATAGAGCCTGGCCTTTAGACTGGTTTGTACGACTCCACTGGGGAACATTAACTTTTCATTTATGAGTGATTATCAATTGGAGGCAGTTTTTGAGTTAGTGATGAGGGCTTATGTCTACTTTCACATTCAGCACTGAGATCCTGACAGACTTAGACTTGTGCAGCCCTGAGCATGGTGAGTCAGTGTCTCTGAGTTCTTATGTGTGCCAGCTCTGTAGTCTAAAAGGCAATGATTTTTTGGTGTTCTCCATCCCTCTGACTCTTCTTTTTTAATTTAATTTGTTTTTTTAAATATCTTTTCTAATTTTACATGCCAAATCTAGTTTCTACTCCCTTCCCTCCTCCTGATACCTCCACCTCCCCCAACATTCCACTCCCCAACCAGACCTCAGAGAGGGTAAGTCTTCCCATGGAGAGTCAACAAAGTCTAGCACATTGCTTTGAGGCAGGACCAAGATCCTCCCCACTATATATAGGCTGAGCAAAGAATCCATCCAAGAGAATTGGTTCCAAAACGCCAGTGTAAGCAGTAAGTAAATCCTCATCTCTCTGTTAGTGTCCTCACAGTCTGCCCCAGCCATACAACTGTCACCCACATTCAGAGGGGCTAGTTCTGTCCTATACTGGTTCCCTTGCTGTGAGGCCAGAATTGGTCCGCTTCCATTAGCTCAGATAAGCTGTTTCAGTGGGTATCCCCATCATGGTCTTGACATCCAACCTCCATGCACTCAAGTATCTGGTGCCATAGTTTCCTCTACTAAAACACATGTGCATATTTAAGTGCTGATATTAGAAGGAAAGTAGACTTATCGTGTTACTAAGCATTATTTTAATACATTTATGGATTTCACATTATGGAGGATGTAGTGAGACAACTATTAGAAAATGAGAAATTTTACACAGATTCCCAATTAGTTTATTTTCTGCTGTTCCTTCTAAGAACAGAACTTTTGATATATTTCTGCAAGATGACTGTCACTACTGGCCATCAGATCTGCATCTGATCCACAGCTATAAAGGCAAACAAAGCACTCATGCATGTGAAATAAAATACATAATATAAATTAATTAATTAAACATAAAAGTATTTTAAATGGTGGTGATAAGATACTATGATATCCCATAGATATCATACTTGCTTTGAAGGAAGAAGAAAATATTTTGAGATAAAATATATATATTCATGAGCTCTTTTTACAGCAAACAATTTGTTAAGAGTAGGCTTTTCCCCAAGAAAGAGGAAAAGCAAAAGTTGATTTGCTGGTATCACATGTAAAATAAAATGAGTGCCATATTCAGAATTCATTTCATGAGAGAATATTCAATAATTTTGATTACATACATGACTTTAGTTGCATTTAAATGAACGCTTAGTGGGTTACTATTTATGGACATAGGAAACACATTTGTAAAAGACAGTGTACTCTGCAGCTGATTATGAAATATCATATCTAATAAAACACAAAACAATAAAATAAAGGAAAAACATATGCTCTCTAAATCAAGTTTACTCACATCTTACAGGGAATATGATTATTAGAGAAACGAATCTGCTGCTGTGTTCATCAAAAAGATGCTTGATCTCACAGAATAGAATGTACATGATAATGCAATGGAGACTCTAGTTGACTACCTAGTCATAGAAGCATATTTGACACTGATTACCTGAGACAATAAAATGTTAACTTTGGCTCTCCTAGAGAACTGTGTACGTAGATAATACTCAACTGAATCCTTGTGCATTTTCTATAACATTGTTTTTCTAATAAACATGGCACAGTATAAGATTGTACAAAGGGCAATGGCTAGCAAATTCTTTCATAAAGAAGTCGTAGGGCATAAAATATGTTTCTGGGAAGATCTGCTACTTTATTAATTTCTATTGCTCTTTAATTAAATCTACATATGCAGCAGTGAAATCTCCAAAATCATCAACTGATGCGTATTTAGCCTCTGGTCTCAGTGACATTTAATTAGTTAGCAGACAGCCAAATGCCAACTGTTCATTTCTAGTGACAGAGAGTGTGCAAGAGTATTTTGCTCTTCTCATCTACTCCTTCATATAATAAAACTTGACATAATTTTAGCAATAGTGCAGCATGAAATGAAGGGCAAATTATGAATAAAAACTTTGGACAATTAGAAATGAGAGAAATAGAGGTTGTGTGTGATGTTAACAAAAATATTTCCTAAATGTGTCTTCATTTAAGTGAAATGTAGTTCTTCGTACATTTGAAAACAATTCCCACCAAGATAATAGTGTGTATTTCCTTAAAGAGTATTTCTGTCAAATAGCTGTGAAGTATCAGGTCTTAATTGTGGTTCAGGTTGTTTCCTTTTACCTCATATGGAAATTTTAATTAAGTTTATAGACATTTCCATACACCACAATTCAGGCTGAAAAAGAAGTCCTTTTAGGGAGGGCATTTCTATGGCAGAGTTTAGATTGTGAGATGAAGCTCACCCTTGCTTAGGCCTGTGTGAATTTGATCCTGAGAGCTAAGGTAATGGACAGAAGTTGTGTGTGTGTGCGTGTGTGTGTGTGTGTGTGTGTGTGCTGGTTTTTGTTTTTTTAACCAACACAGTTTTTTTTTTTCAAGTCAAGTTCTCTGTTTGCAGAGTGCTGTTCAAGATGCTGGAGTGTATTTAATAGGTTCTTCAGGGTTACACAGGATGTCAAGTTTAGACTCTGTGTCCCCCTTTTAATTGGGAATCTTTGCTAGAGTTACTCTTAAAGATTCCAGGGAGTTTGGATTGCATTAGGTTTCCACCTCATCAGTAAAATGCTCCCCAATTCCGGTCAATTCTCCATCTCTCCCCTTGATCCTGCCTGATCCCTTTCCCACCTACCATGAGTCCACCTATAAAATCTCTTCTCTTTCTTTCTCCCAGGGAGATCCTTGTGTTCCCTCTTAAGCTCTCCTCTTACTTGGCCTCTTTGAGTCTGTGTACCATTACTTGATTTTTTTAAATTGCTAAAACCATAATTTTTATCAAATCACTCAAGGTGACTGATACTAAATTATGCTTATTTGTTTTGGAGCTAGCATTATCTAAACAAAAATTGAAAGAGAAATTATTATAAAAATCTTTCAGTATTTTGTCTTCATTTTTATATCAAAGCAAGCACTACAGCTAATTATTAGAGACGATAGATCTTTAGTATGTCTAATTGCAAATAAACTGTGATTTATTTCTATATAATGCTCATCATAGTTGTGTGTAATTTTCTTTACCTGCTTAAGTTCCCCATAGCCAAAATTAAAAATGAAAGCCAAAGAAAATATAATCCGGTGAGAATATATAGATTGAATCTGAAAAAAATACAATTTCAATCTTCTAAGTTATGATTTGAGCTATGTATCACTTTTCTTTTCAAGAGGCATTTCAGAATTGGCAGGCGCTTTTTGAGGTGGAGTTCTGAGGCTGCTGAAATCTTCATACTACTAGAATGATTTGGTGATAGATAACTTTCTTTCACTATGAAATGAATTCCTGTTTAAAGAGTTTATGGCTAATTAGCTGTTAATAACAGATAATGAAAAGGTTAATGAATAATATTGCATATATATTTACTATTATATATGTTCAAAAGACAGTCTTCCTTGGTGTAGATACACATACATACACACACACACAATCATGTGCACACATATGTACACAGAGAAACACAATATCCTCTCTAGGATTTAGCAGCCTCCTCCTAAGTATATCTGTGGATAAATGTGATAAATACTCAGGGTGGAATTATTTTTATAATCTGAAAGCCTTGAAAAGTCCTGAGGGATCCTGTCCTAGAAGCAATACAATTTAAAATTCATGAAGATTTGACTTGCAAAATTACATATTAGTTTTTTTCTAGAAAGTATGAATTGTCTCAAAAAACAATACTTTTATAGGCAACATTGTGCAACTAAAATGCACATTGTTTCGAAAAATATCAGTGTTCTGCTTTTATGGAACTGATATTTGTACTGAATATTAATTGGGCTCATAAAATCAGGATCTACATTTTATATGTTCAGAGTTGTGAAAAGAGGGGCAGCTATAAATAATTAAAATACATAAACTTTAGTGTGGGAGATGTTTCATTTAATGGCACCAAACAAATTGTGGAGAATCATTTTCCCTCTAGAAGTCATCGAGAGCAGTTCCTTTAAAATAGCACAGTGACTGAAGGCTGGTCAGACACACAGTCATTAGTGGTGTACACGTGCCTAAGTGAGTAATATTCATATCCTGCTTTAATGTGTGATGCTGTTGTCTGATCCCTGAATCTACACGGATCATTTACTAAAAGCATTCTTTAAAACAATTGAATGTTTGATACTGAAACATTAAATAATTAAATAAAATTTCATTCTATTGTCTGCATTTACAAAACTTAAAAGAACATTACAAATGTCTTAAACCAAAAAATATGTCTGAAAATAGATGCCATTGAATATATGTTCAATCTCTAGCTTTTCCTCCAGGTTTATTGATTTCCTTCAATTAATGTTTGCCAGCTAGTAAATTAACATAGAACCGGAGGCATAATTCTTTAGTGGATCTTGGACAGTGAGTTGTCCTTTCCTTGCAGGTTTAACACCTCTCAAGCCCAGTGCTGGTAGCTATATTTTAATTCAGTCTAGACACTGACATTGCCCAAGACTTTAATGACAGGTCATTTACAGCAAACTCGTGCTTCACTGCAGAGGTGTCTCACCCAGTGACATCTCATCAATAGCAATTCAATTAGTCCACTTTAAGACTATGAGACTGAGCATACACTGTGTGGCAAAGCACTCTGCGAATTTGCATTTAAAATGGCCCTATTATTCTCTCCCTATTATATTAATATTATTACTGAAAATTTAATATCAGACACTTTCCATTTGGATTTTGCTGTGTATATGCCTTACTTCATCAATACAGATAGGATGAAATATTCTGAAGGCCAATTTCATCTGTGAGACACACTGTCAGTCAAATACTTGCAAGGTAAAAAATAATAAGGGGACACAAGACAATCACAATTCATAATCATACAATCTGTAAATTGTTTCATTGGTACTTTAATAATGAGCATTACTAAAGTTCCAATTTACAGCAGACAGAGATTAGATTAAAAAAGGGTGAATGAAATATTTTTTTCTAAAGTCTGGTCCTTAGGACCAAGGAATCATTAATTTTTTACTTTGTAAAGACTTTGTTGAAGATGACCACATATATGGAATCATGGAGTCGGAGTGAGGGACCAAACCGAAGTACAAAGTCCACATCTAAAATGTTCTGCCCATATTGTGTCCTGCGAAAAAGCAATTAAGTTTAGATGTTCTCTGGCATCTCTTTTCCTGTGATTTCCCTCTTATGCTCTTAAGACAGCAACAGTGTTTAGACAATACCCACCCTCAACACAACTGATGAACTGTGAGACATGTCACATCCTGAGTTCTTAAATTCAGGTAAAGAATACTATTCTCATGATGATCACCAGCTTCTCAATTAAACTGAGCCTTCCTCCGTTATTTCACCAGCAGAAAAAAGCATCCTCTAAACATGGATGTATGAGTGCATGATTGAGTGTTATGGATGACTTGATTTTTTTAAAAATTGCTATCCTTCTGTAGGATTCAGTGTTTTAGATGAGCAATGCTGCCAAACAAACTCACAATATGGCTGATAGAACGAATAGAGTGTGCTTCTAAAGGGTATTAGTTAAAGTCATGTATTTTAGGGAATATGTCAGAAAAGTTGTTTCTAACTGCAGATTGCAAAAGACTCTTAGGAATTATCTTAACTTTAAATTCTTTATTGTCACGCTTAAAAAAAAGAATTACAATTACCATGAGGCCAGGATGATTAGTTACAAAACATAACATCATTGCATTATGTGCCAAAAGTTACACAACAGCATATTTCTTTTATTTTCCTCTGCTACATTTAAAAGGGACGTAGATGTCTCCAAAACTGCTGTATCACCTGAGCATGTAAAAGAGATTATTCTCTCATGCTCTGCATCATTTTGCGAGGTCTATTAGCTCTCCAGTGAATTTACACTCAAACATCATTAGCAGAAACTGGGCTTGACATCAGTGCTATTTCTCCAGCAGGGGAAAGCAATGTGTAACAGTCGCTTTAGGCTAGAAATGATGTGATGTCGGTGTATTTGCAGAGTTTATGGAATAGCAGTAGCTAAGCTCAAGCTGGAAGGATGGTGAATGAGCAAAGGACAGTGAGGGAAGTCGCTGACAACAGTCGAGAACTTAATGTGGTGTAGTGAAAACAGTGAAGGTTTTGAAAGGTGGCAGGAATCGCTAAGACAAATAAGTCTGAAGAAGTAAACTGTGACACACAACGGACTAGCACACTGGGTATGCTGAATCCCCGAGTCTAGAGCTTGAAATACTGCAATCTCCAAATCTTTTCTGTTGAGTATCAATAAAAAGTGAAAAGCCCATGCCTTGAAATTCTGTTACATGTACAAAGTTATTTAAAATATTAATAAAATACTTTCAGGCTACATGTAGAAGATATATGAAATATTACCAAATCTTTATTCCTAACATTTTCCAAACTATATAGGAAAACTGTATAATTTATAATCCAAAATCTGAATTTTTTCAGGTTTCATTACTTTTCAGATAAGTGTAACTCAACCTGTATTCCAAAATTTAGTGTCTGAAAACACACTTATTTATGTCTATCTTTGTATATTGGGAACTGAGCCTTATTTCAGGCTCCTTCTTTTCTTGGTTTCTTATGGGAGAAAAAGTCAAGACTTCAGCTGTAGACTGGATATTATCTGAAATTTTGGCTCATAAAGTAACTGAGAATAAGTTTCTGCTGCCTTTATCGAGGAGCTCACGTATTACTTTCCAAGGCCTCTCTGACATAGCCAACTGTCTTATGGCGTAGACAGATCCAGAACACAACACACGACATGACTGAATCCCTTTCTTTGTAACATAGCTAGGCACATGCCATCTTTTGACCCTTGCCATTTTCAGTTAACTGAAAGAAAGATACAGAAAAATATGAAGCAAAACAAGTCTATGATTTTAGAAGATGTTGATCTTCCTGAATGTATTACATGCTCTCCTGGTATAAGGGGAATGGATAATAGTACATCAATTTGATGACCTCATAAATAGCAGAATGAAGTGAGTTTTGGAGTAGTCTGATTATGAGCTTATTTAATCACTCTAGAACTTAAAATCTTTAAAGGAAAAATTACTGCTTTGAGTGTCTGCTGCTCCAAGTCAAGTAGGGAAAATAAAGCAGAAAATTTAAAATATTGCTGAAACAAGCATGAAAGTCTCTAGATAGCCCACAGGAAGCAACAAATGTTAGTGGCGTGCTAAAGCCAATGGCAGAGAGGGCTGACAAGAGGACCTAAGGGATAAGATACCTGATGCCAAGTCTGATTCTCTAAGTTCAATCCATGGAAGCCATACGGTGTTCCATGGTGTTCACGGTGTTCTCTGGGTATGCCTTTACACATGCACATGCATACAAAATGAATGAATATCAGAAAAGTATATTTGATGAAAAATAAAGAGAATGTAATAAATGATAAACTGTGAGATATAGTTTTATTTTAAACTAAGATGCGTTATTGCATCGATTTAATTCAATAAACAGGCATTAGCAGGGAGATTTTCTAAAAAATTCATTTCTAGCATACAAAAGACATAAGTGCATTCTTTCTATACTTCATTATCGAAGTCACTCGAGTTATACCACTTATAAAATATTTTAATTCATAACTCAAAATGCTTTATTAAAGATTAAATATTATTTACCACTGAAAATAAACATTCTGAAATAGATCTTATTATTTTTAAGTCTTAATTAAATGTCATAGTACTGAGAACATATTTTGCTTCATGCTGTATAATTAAAATTGAATAATTTTATTTATGTGACTGATTTAATATCATTGACTCATTGACTTGATGCTAATTTATCAAACTATCCAAAAGAATGAATCTCAGTATGATTAATGCATTATCATAATATGATTATACTCTGAAGGGTTTAATTATACAATGTACAATGTGTTCATCTCTTTTAAGCTGAAAATACATATTTTATTTTTAAGGGAGATGATTAATTTTATTTGCTTACTAATTTATCAGAAAATTTTTGAAGTATATTTAATGCATGATATATTCTTCAATCAATTATAAATGAGCCATTTTATTTTGTTATTAGAAAGTTACTATTTCAGTGAATAAATTTGATTAAAGCAAAGTCTCAGGAGAGCCTCAACATACCTTTGGAAAGCTTCTCATAATTCAACAGAAATGTCACATACTTGATGGACAGTGCCTCAGGACAGTAAGTTAGCATGGAAAATAAGCACACCCTTGATCCCAAGAGAAGGAAGAATGCTTTCAGGTCAAAATGAAGGTCACTTACACAACAGATTCCATCTGCTTAATCCCTGTGCACCCAACATTGCTAGGGGTGAAGTGTGGGTGGTGGTCTTGATATAGAACAAACCCTTTTGTGAAAAGACAAATTATAATTCTAATTACATTTTCCTTGGTATACTATTAAATATTTTCTATTAAGAGCCTGAACAACATATCACTCTCACCACACAATATATGAACAGCATATCAGATGCAATACCAGAAGCATGTCTTGTGATGGTTATAAATACAGCTACAGGCATTTGTTCTCTTGGTTGTGGCTAAGAATGACCTTTTTGCGTGGCAGGGATGCTAATCATGAATGGTCATTGAGCTGGCCGTGCATTGTTATGCAATCTAGATGTCATTTCTCAGGCAGTGCAAAATCTGCAGGAGTCATTGAAACAGGACTGTGGAAGAGGAGGAAATGAAGATGAGGGGATGGGCAGAGAAGGTAGCATCACAAGCCTTGTGAAAGAAACAAAGTGAAGTGTTGATTAAATGATTTCAATTGAAGTTTGCTGAAAAATATTCTCAAAGTTAGAGATTAAGTTTAACCAAGCACACATATGGGGCTTTTCTCTGGAGACCATGACAATAAATTAGAATTACCTGTGTCCCAACGATGAGGAAATGGTAGAAAATAGCAACAGTTGGCAAATGAACCTTATAGTTTTCATTAATTCCCATTGATTCCAAGAAGAAATCACTTTGGAAATGGGTTTAGTAGATTTATTTTATGTGCATACATCATTGTTTTTACTCTATGCTGTAGTCAAATAAAAATGAAATATTCAACTTTACAGTCTTTAAAATCAAGAGAAGATATGAAAAAATGAGAATTTTTTTGAAAAATTAGATTTCCATAAGTCCTGAAAATTTTGCTAATTTTACCTTAGATAACTGATCTTATAATATAGCCTCATACATATCCAAAACTGCTTTTAAAACATTTTTACTTTCAGCATTTTATATTTGTTAACCAAGCCTCTCATGTTACTTGCGTCCTTCATGTGTTTGCAGTATCACTTTAAAAATGTTTTCTATAGTCAAGCCAATTAATAATAAAGTACATGTTGCTGTCTAATAAATTTATTAAGTTCATTGTACAAGGCATCTGAAAAATGCTGATTTTCTTCTGGATAGATTTCTTTTTCAAAGAACCAAACAACAAATCCTTAAATTACAATTAATAAAGACCATTATCTCAACATGAGATGATGTGCACCCTTATTTTATTTATTGTATAATTTTATGAAAGCTCCCTTATCTCAAAATTCATTTCTTTATTCCTTTAGCAACTGAAAAATTTAAAACTACATGATCTGACTTGTTTGAATTTCGGCTTCTTCATTTGTATAGGAAATGTTTTGCAGCACTATACAATCTTACATACTATGTAAATATTTACTTCATAAAACTCCTCTAAATTGATACATAATACTGTACATATTTGTGATGGTAGTGTCATGTTTTACATATGTGTACATGCTAAAATAATCAAAATGAATTTTTAATCATGTGTATTTACTCATTACCTTATTCTATCATTGTGATAGGAACATCAAATCCTCTTTCCTAGCTATTTATAATATTTAATGCAGTATATTTCATTGTAGTCACACTGTGGCATAACAGAAAAGTAGGATTGATTGTGCTTCTGTACTGTAATCTATTTCTATCCATTGACCAAATCTTCTATAAAAATTGTCTCTGCCTTAATATTTACTCAGTGGGCAAGCATAAAAATTATATATCTTATGAAAGGACTAATTAATTTTAGATTATTATATTCAGTGGAAAATTTTAAACTTCAATCAAAATGAGTTTTACAGAAAATTGTAATTATATTAGCAAAAATTAATGTTTTTTAAATTTTACATTGCAAAGCAAATTTCTATATGTGATATTCTTAATAGAAATAATAACTACTTACATTGTATTTCTTCAAATTGTGATATCAGTTCCACTTTATAATTGTTCCTTCAATATATACTGAAATTCTTCCAGAATTTTGGAAATTTGCAACATTATTTTATCTGTAAAACACAGTTTATTTCTGTTTTTTTTGGTTCAAGATTATTCCAGACCTGCCATTCAATACCAATAAGGCCATAATTTTCATCAGACTTCAACCTGACACTCTAATTTATATTTTTTGTCATTAGTATTGATATTCTTTCTCTGATAGAGACCTCTTGCATTCTCATTTCCTTTAGTTCAACAAGTAACTGAAGGAAAACAAATGGCTACCTTGATTATAGAATATTTGAGCTATAATTAATTTTATGGAACTGTTAACAGTGCCTTAGAATTTTATTCACAAACATAAAATTTCATCACCTTTCCCAGGATGCAAGACTGTTATATGTCCAAGAGAAAGACTGCTATGTGCCTTGCATTATTTAATGCAATGTCCTTAAATTTCAACTTTAATAACTTTCAAAAGTAAATTATTTTAATACCTTCCTTTTTATTTTAAAATATTTGTTTTTTAATAGCTTCCTTATACCCATGGCTGCTAGCTATTTATCATCCTTAGTACGTCCAACTTAACTTTTCTTTATTCTTCGGACACAATGCGTCGAAAGTAAACAATTTACTATATGGTTCCTTGTTATGACCAACAGATTATTATAATACCACAGATGTATAATTAGTAGGATGAAAATTCAAAGAATGTGTTCGTACATACTATTACATCTTGTTAGAAGGCATTTATCCCACATAGTTTATGGTTATTTATCCCCTGATACAATTTAGCTCTTGTGACCTCCAAGCTAAGTGTAGAAAATTATTATGTTTTTACATCTATGAAATTTTTCTTGATGGAGTTAGTTTAACACAGACATCAAAAAGAAAAAAAAAAGATCTGCAGTTCCTGTGATGATACTTTTACTTATACACTTAAAATTTCATAAACTGGAGACATTTCAGATGTATAAAATGTTGGAGCACATACTTCTTCATATGCACAGTAACTTCTTAAACCAAAGATGCTGTTACATAGATGTGAAGGTTCTCTGTATGGACCAGCTTGATTTCTTCAAGTTCAGTTAGTTGAATAGGTATTGTCTTCTGCATTGTGGCTTTGCTGTCAGTTTGTGGAGAGGAACCTACAGTCTTGACAACAGTGTATAGTTTTTCAGGATTCCCACAGAATTTCTTTTGCAAACAATTCATAGGAAGTCACTCAAACCCTGTACTTGAATTTTCATTTGATTATAAGAGATGGCCAGTTGAAGCTCTATTTCCCTCATCACTTGGCAATTTTATTTGTATCACCTTCATAAAACCATAAATTTTAGGAATTTTCTACTATATTATATTCCTATACATCTTTCAAATGGCCATTAATTTTAGCTATCACTCCCCAAAATCTTCAAATTTTGTGTCTACTGTTTGTGATATCTATTTTAGTATCTTCTGTAGTGAAGGGAATGGTGGGCTGCGTTCCCGCCCAGCTCCCGCACGGCTAGCTTATACCCC
>LOJH01054181.1:0-10284 GCA_001685095.1 Ellobius talpinus
AGAGACTTACATAGATCTAATCTACATGGGAAGTAGAAAGTAGAAAAAGATAAGGTCTCCTGAGTAAATTGGGAGCATGGGAACCTTAGGGGAGGACTGAAGGGGGGAGAGGAGAGACAGGGAGGGGTGCAGAGAAAAAGTAGAGCTCAATAAAAATCAATAAAAAAGAAAAAAATGAATTCAACACATTTTCTAATCTCAAAATATTAACTTTCTGTATGAGAAAAAAATAAAGAAAGAAATTAAAGAACAGTATGAAAGTGCTATGATAAGATGGGGGCAGGATGCTACTCAGAGGGGAAAGTGACTTAGAGAGGAGAAGACATAGGGAAAGCTCAACTGAGTCATGGGGTTGAGTGGACTCAAGCTGGGCAAGTAAGGAGCTGGGAAAGTGGTTCTTACAAAGCAGAGACGAAATCATGTGACGAGTTCAAAGACAGAAATTTGTTTTCATGACAAGATCGTAGAACTTCTGAGAAAAACTTTTATGGAAAGTTAGGTGAATTCAGGATTCAAACTGTGAAGTACATTTGATTTTGTCTAAAGGAGTTCACATTGTACTTAAACAGAAGCAGATTCTCCATAATCTCTATAAGGTAGATGTATGAAGCTGGGTGTAATAGAGTCACTTTCTTTTTAAAATTCCCAGGGATGACTGTGTCCTTGCCTCTGCACAGCTTTTGTAAAGGCTTAAAAATTTCAGCATTGTTTGTCTTATGCATTTACACCATAGCCATTCTTACCTCCATTTCTGCATGATTGCCTGTCTGCATGTACCTGGGTCTCCATATCCAATGTCTGTCTATATTTTATCTATTTTATGACAAAGGTGGTAGTCATTTAGTTGAAAGCTCCATCACTCAATATACAATATGGTGGCTTCTTAGCTTAACTATATGTTAAAAGAATTCTCTTTTCAAATAACATCTTATTTACATGTAGTGGCGTTTACGACTATGTTTTGTAGGGAGACATAGTTTAATCCACTAGATCACTAAATATTTATCAAAAGAAAATTATTTTACTTGTAATATATTTTGAGTTCTCAAGTAATTGAACTGTCACTTCTTTCTGCTCCTTAATCCATATAAAATGAAGATAGTACTTGTTTCTATCTTCTAGAGTTATCCCGTGGATTAGGTTCATTAATAGACATCAAGTGCTTAGGATACTTCCTGTCTCTAAGCACTTGGTAGGCTTGTGACAGACAGCTTGAGTTACCTGTTAGCACCACCCACAATAATGATTTTGCCAAGACTTCACCCTGAAGAAATGAAAAGATTAGCTAAATCTTGTTATCTAGACAAAGCAGGAAGGAGCTACTCTATTAGTGAGATGACACTAATTAAGCTATTTTTTTATCATGTTTCCCCTATTATTTCTTCAACTTACTCTATAATTGGACAATTTACTCTATTAGACAATGACCTTGGGCATTGTGGTTGATTCTTGCAAGCTATTATAAGCAATTTTCTAGGAGAGGCAGGTGAACTCTTTTAATTGGTATGCTGGGGAGAAATATAAACATGTCAAATGAACAACCATCAGGTAATGCACAGTGTTGGAGGATGTTCTCTTTCGATCTGACAACTGCCTTTAAAGTGAACTTGGTAGCAAAGCAGGACAACTTTTCCTTGTTAATACACAGGAAAACTGGTCATTTAGTGAGTCTAATAGGGGAGGAAAACAGCCTAAAGTGAACATTAGAGTCCAGCAAGCATCAGTTCTCACCATTATAGCTGTGTTAATAGACAAATATAGGCTGTAGAAATGAGTTCATGTGCTATTTGAAGATTATTTTTCTACCCACATCAGTCAAGTATTTCTGTTCTCACTTTTGAATATTAGAGAAGTAAATACACTGAAGTGCCTCTTAACCATCAACCCAGTTAAACTATGCTATGGCTTAAAATGGTTGGTATTGCCAGTTTTACATTGTCTTGTTTTGCTCAAAATATAGAGTGCTTCTTAGAAAGTATGCTCTGGTGATTTGTCACTCAGTAGGTCTGGATAAACAAATGATAGAGCTCATCATTTTAAATAATTACTCTCATTTTATACAATTTCATCTAAGAAAAATAATAAATCAAAGTTTATAATAAATGCTCAGGTCTATTCCTCTGAAATCTCCCATTATGTTGACTTCTGGGCCTATGATTTTCTTAAGAGATTCAGATATTGAAATTCTTCATTTTCATACTGTATCTACAAAGAAATAAAGATGAACATTGCATAATTATATCCCAAAATTTTAATTAAACAGAGGAAAACTTATTTTGTCTCCTTAACTTATATACGCATACATATATACTGATACACAGAGAGAGACTAAATCTTTTGCTAGTTAATTGTGCTAATTTTTAAATAAAATTTCTAACAGTAACATCATTCTTTTCAAGTCTTTTAGTTTGTCAGGTTCACCAGGGATGATTTAGTAAAACTATGGTCAGCCATGAGATACATACAAGTACCATTATACAGTCTGAGAAAGTTGTATTTATATATTTAAGAATGTGTGTGTGTGTAATGTGTATGTAATGTGTGTTAAGAGCAATTAAAGAAAAAGAGGTCAAGAATTTGAGGAAAACCAAGCTGCCGATTAGAGCACAGGGACAGGTGGAAAGGTAAAACAAAAGGTGAATGATGTAATTATATTATCATTCAAAAATATCTTTAATATCTAGTGTTGACTGAACTAGACTTTTACCAGTTAATTAAGTGCATAAAAAAGAATGGGAGAGGTTGCTACTTAGGTACTTTGCTTTCCCCTGAAACATTGTAGCAGGTTGTAGAGTCTGCAATTTCTGAGCTTTTCGTTTCTTCTTTAACTTCATCTTGATATTTTCCAACTCCTAGAAATCACTTTTCTGTGCTAATAAGGCCCTTACAATAAGCAAATGCAATATTTGCTTCTCTATTTTCTAGTTCCTTTGAGATCCCCAACATTTGATTGTGTAGCTTTCAACTTCTTGACCTCTCTAAGGCATAATCACATTATGTTGCTTTTATGGTGTATTAATAATCAAAGTACCTACTGAGGAACTGTGCAGAACAAGATACAAAAAAATGTTAATGTTCTTTCAATACAGCACTGGAAATAAATAAATACAACCAAAAAGTATTTTGGCTTGTCAATTCTGTATCCTCAGCAGAAAATTACTACCATGATGTCTAGTCTTGATTATTATCATGTTTTTTATAAGACATTCCTCTTACTCTGATCATACCACAAATATAAGTGATCAGATTACTGTTTGTCTTTCAAAATTGAAATGATTTCATAGTGCCAAGACTACTTGGACAACTCAGTAGTCTCCAGCACAGAGAATTGCATATTAATCTGTTTTTCATAGCAGAAGGGTCCTGGAATAGCAAGATGAGTTCGTGGAAAAAAGTAATTGCAACTGTACCCACTGATCTGAATCAAATCCCTATGACCCACATGGTAGCAGGACCACCAACTCCTTAATGGAATCTTCTGAACTCCACACATGCCCTTTGGCACATTTGCACTCACTAGCACATAGGTGCATGTGGTCACACACACAGTAAAATAATAAACAAAAGTAATAAAAAATTAATAAGAACCGTGGCTTGAATTATAAGTCTACATTCTAAATAAATTCAGAAACACACATGTCTGAAATCATATAATTTCAATATTTATTGCACCACTTCCACACCAAAACAGTATAAAAATAACAAATAGCCAATACCTATATATATTAAGCTTAAATTTATAATATGTATTTCAATTAAAAATACTTACTATAAATTAAATTATCTATGCATGTTATGTATGATTTAATTGCTTCAAAGATATGCTACAATCCAGTTTTTAAGAAAAATATATACTTGCAAATCTGTGAGGCTTTATGTACTCCTAAGGCATTCTTGACAAATTCCAACCCTCACAGATGTGTATATTCATTATAACAATATATATTCCACTGTTTTTTATAAGTTAAATTACTATCTAAAGTGAAATAATAAAAACCTTAATGGACTAACATCTCACCTATTAATATTATGAAAATTACCTCATAGTCACAGAAGAGCAGATTTACAACTCTTTGATGACATTCCTCTCCAAATCTAGGAAGTGATTTAATTTCTTTCTTGTTTTACATTATTGGTATCAGAGTTATATGTTCAATTGTATGGGTGGTCCCATAGACTACTTTCTTAAATTCATGGGTAGCTACTTAGGATCAACAGTCAGAAAATCAATTTTATTCTATTTTGTTTCAAATTATTATATAAATTTATGTTGTGTTGCAGGAGAGCTTACTCATATGAGAAAGCAATTTAGGTGGCCTATTCTTACATGAAATTCAGCTATCCCATAGTAAGCAGGGTTTTCTTCTAGAAAAATAAATAGATAAGAAGAACATTAACAACAGCAAGTGGCTTCCTTTTATTACTGTTCTCATTAAATTAAATTAACACAGGCCTTCACACTCTAAACCAAGAGGCAATCTTCATCTCTGTTCAGATGATCAGAGAGTATTTGAGGTTTTGCTGTGAAGACCAGAATAGAACATCAGCAAAAAGTAAATTCTGGTATTTAACTGTGAGGTATTTGTTACTGTGGATCTTGTCCTGTCTGTCATCCAATAAATATGCATTAGATACGTACAACATCCCCAAAGTAATTAAAAATTAAACAGACTTCCTCATCTCTTGGGCCAGCAGTTCACCATAAAATCATAATCATTAAAACTCATTCTTATTCTCTTGGTTCTCTGATACATTCAATCCAATCCTATAAATATTTATCACGTGCTACTCTCCAGTGTGGAAAAGGTTAGTCTTGTATGAAGGGCAACACATAACTAGGACCTAAATGAGACAAGTGTCATGAGACACACACGAGCAAAGAACTAGGGACAAAAACAGACAGTGATTCCATTTACCATAGTAACTTCTAGTAAAAGCCTGAATATTCTTCAGAAGTAATTGACTCTCTGTAAGCTTATGGAGAACAGCTACAAATATAAAGATGCCAAGATAAACTGACCTATATCAAGAATGGTATGAGCATTCTCCAGCATTTTGTCATTCATATGAAATCAGAAAGCTCTTCTTATTCTAATAGTGCAAGATGAGGCAAAAGAATTTGTTGAGGTGCTTTACTGTAGGATACACAAAAGTGATTCATGAAGAGCTGTTAGCCAACTAAACACAGTATCACCTTTCTTTCCATAAGAACACATTTTCTCCACTGTGACAGGGAAGAAGAGTTCGAAAGTAGCCAAAAATATCTCTGAAATGAGAAGATAGATGGGGAAAGTATACAAAAGTCCCAAAAATCTGTATAAAGTTCTCCTTGAGTCAATAGCAACAGAAAAATTGGGAAAACAACCAAAAGTGATAGAAATGTTGTATTTATTCATAGACATGTATTTAACAACTCCAAGAATGGGTTAGATTCACCCATGGTATAATTATTATCCTGGAATTAATTCTCTGTAAAATATAACTTAATTATATTTTTAAAAGTCATGCATAAATGAGAATGCCTTGTGATGAGATCATTCAAGTCCAGTTATTCATATTTAATCAAGTGGGGACACATAGTAACAGGAACAAAGATAAAATCATTGCATTAAGTCAAACAAAAGATGAAGCAACTTGGAGTAGGGAAGGATCAGTGACTCTTGCAAATGTTACCTGCATTTTGAAATTAGAACCAGGGAATTTACCAGTGTGTTAGACAAGGAGAGGTAAAGACAGGAATCCATCAGAAATGATTCTATATCATTTGCTTCAAGAAACAAAAAGATGAAATAATCATGTACAAAATCAGAGAAAAGTGCTTATGATGAGAAAGTTAACAGCTGTATTATAAGATTAAATGATATATCAAAGTATTTAATATGCTTGGGGATGAGAGATGTTAACCTTTGTATCTCTGGGTTAGTTACACAGTTAGAAGGAGGTTGCTGAGGAGAAACAGGAATAAAATTAGGATGGAGCAGTGAAAGATGCAGTAAATAGCCAAGTCACGTTTCTATCTGAGGTACCAGGGCAATGACACGCTATAGACACGTAGAGGTTAACCTTAGCCAATCCACTAGATCTCTAGATTTTAAATAGACTACATTCTCTACTAGAACAAATAACTCCTTTTCTACTATGAGATACAAATCGCTATTCTTCATGTCTGAGTTAATTTTTTTTTGGAAAAGCTATCTATTCTCTCTTCTTTGATAGTTTTTATTTATCTAATTGATTTTCCCAATATAGTTTCCAACCTGATTGTTTTAGTTTGCTTGTTTTGTTTTTATTTATTTTTTAAGTATTATAATTGCATTTCTTACTTCCTTTCCCAACTTCAAATTCTCACATATATCCATCTTTTCTCTTTTTTCAATTTATGGACCCTGCTTCCATTAATTGCTATTATGTACATATATGCATAATATATATTCATATACATATATATTTCCAAACATTATCTGCTCAGTCTACATAATGTTGCTTGCATGTATGTTTTCAAGTTTGGTCACTTACTACTGGATAATCAGTTTGTATATTCTTCCATTGGGAAAACAATTTATTCTGCTCCCAACATTCCTCAATTGCTTCTAGTTTTTCTTTGATTAGTTGGTTTTGTGGTTATTGTTGTTGCTTTTTCTTTTTCTTTTTTTTGCTGTTGTTTAGTTTTGTTCTTTGTGTGTGACAGGGGAGAATTGAAGGCTTTTATAAGTTCATTTTGGCCTCTTCACATTTGGGCAGTAATATTGGTGAAACTTTATCAATTTATTGCTCAGTATTCCTAGGAAATACATCTCATCAAACTTCTAATCCTTTGTTTTTTATAGTCTCTCCAGTTGGTTTTCTTTTGTTAGTGTTTTTTTGTTGTTTTTGTTTTAAGGATATTTATTTTTTATATATATTTTATTTTTTACATTAAGAAATTTCTTCCCAAACTTCATCAGACCACTAAGGAGCTTGTGAAATTAAAGGGAAAGGACTTCATTCTAAAGCACATTAACTAAATTACAATGGATTGGGCTACAAATTTTTCAGAACTCCCCCCTAAAAAAAAGTGAAAATTCAAGGTCTCTTGTTTAAAACATCTCAATAATTACACAATACCAGCAACAATAAATCTAGCATAGAGTCCTGCTGAATCTAGGGTCTTGCACAAATGAACAGAGTGTGTACCCTGAAGTAGTCCATGGCTCAGTGGCTACATATTCAAGTTATGCTTGATAACCAACCCGGTGAAAACTCAGTGCTGCCTATGGTAAGTGAAGATGCTACAGCTTACCCTATGCCAAGCTGACAGACAATGCTGCACACAACCCTTGAATTTGCCTCCATGCACAGACTCGGTAGGCTGCATGGAGCTTTTCTCATTATCAGATTGAGTTCTGTTCAGCTCTGATTTTTTTTGCAACCAATCTAAAGTATGGATTATGGGTGTTTGATTGGCGAAACCTAGTCCATAGACAGACAGTCTTCCAGTTCCAGGGAGCACTGGGATTTTATTGTTTTTAGCCTTCATAAAAGCAAATCAGCTTTGCTTCTATGTGGAAGGGAGTTCCCACAGTGTGAAGATGGCTCAGATGCTGAGCAGACCAAGTGTATGGTAGATATCTTTGACGGAACATATTATGTGTTGGATACTCTGGCCACTTTTGAAGAAGACCTGTGAACTTGAATAGGATATGTATCTCCCTTTACATATACAAAGATATTTACAAGAATATGCATTCTATACAAGCAGATATTTTTAATTTCCAAGAGTTTTGGATGATTTCTAAGATTGTTAACTTTTCTAAAAAAATTAGAAAAGAGATTAATAAATTAACAACATATGAAAGAACACTAAACTTGATTTTTAAAAAAAAACAAGCTCCATTCAAAAGACTAAGAAAAACCAGAAAGAACAGATTAATTATATGAATTGTGTGTCTGTGTGAGGGTTTTTCATGTGAGATCACTAGCTGCAAAATCCAAAAGGGGATTACAGACTTGCTGGAACTGCATATATTTGTAATTGTGTCTACCTAAAATTGGTGCTGTGGAATGAATTATTTCTCATCTTGAATGATATGTGCATTATTATGCACTGACCTACCTTTCCAGTCCTCCTACTCCAGCAAGTGTGGGTCACCAATAAGCTGCAGGTTCAAGAGGCTGAGGCAATAACTCAGTAGGTAAAGTGCCTGTCCTTCAAGCATGAGGAAATGAGTTCAGATTCCAGCATCCATGTAAAAAGCAAGCAGAAAAGGCATACAGGTGTAAGCCTACTGCTGGCAATATGCATGCGTGCATGTGTGCGTGCATGTGTGTGTGTTCCTAAACACATAAATAAACCCTACTCAGTCTTTATAATGTTTTCACGTCTTATCTTTCTTGACAACTCCAGTCTGTTAGACACACGTTACTTCTCACATAACTCTTGAAGTTTGAAAAACATCACACCATCCTAGGTTTTCTCCTATCTTTGTGACTTCTTTCTTAGACTAATTTTGGACTCTTCTATGTCTAAATTCTGAAAGATTAAATATCTCTGTCATCTTTACAACTGTCTTTCAACAATCTCTTTCTTGAGAATTGGTGTAGTGGTTAAACATATCAATGTCTTTTCTGATCTGTCTATGGTTAAACCTTGGTTCTCTCCACCGTTTTTGCCTTGATGTTACAACCTCAACTCATATTAGTGTAATTTATGTCATTAATTTAAAATGATTATAATAGTGCATAGAGTTTTGTAACACAAATTAAATAAGTTCATATTTAAGAGTAACAATTACAAATGAACACATTTAAATTTTCATATGGGAATAAGTATCTTATACTTGCCTTTCTGTGGCATGAAACATAATATCCTATAAACTTTATATATTTACATATATAATTCTATATAATATTTATATAAAATTATATATTATAAAGCTATTAAATATATATAATCTTCCTAAAATATTCCTAAATTCATTAGAAGTATCTAAATCTCAATCCATTAGTAGAATTCACAACCTATCAGCAAAAGCACCTTATTTTCAATGATCCCCATCCCAGTATATGAATACAAAAAGACAGGAAGATGTCCTAGACACTATCTTTCACTCATGACTTTCACAATGACATCCAATCATTTCCCGTATGTTTTTTTTTGTTGTTGTATTGCTCTCATTCCAATGAGTTTTATATGTAATAGCCTATCCTAAGTATCTGTTCAAGATTTCAGTCTCAGTATTGCAAAGTTACTCTTTCCCCTATACCTACATTCTAGAGCCAGACATACTTCTGGGTATATTTTTGAAACCCAGGATGAAATGCTTCATTTCTTTATTTTGATTCTAGGCATCACCCTAATATCTAACCATCCCAGAAGAGGCTAGTGCTTCACAGTCTTTTTCCTATGAACATGCTTATCTTTGACTCTGCTTTTGTTCGCAGTTAATTCTCAAATACTTCATGCTTTCTTTTGCCACTGAGCACTTGAACATGACCTTTGCACCTTCTGTTCACTTAGTTCTTCCTCTGTATTGAGTGTTCAGTTCAGTCATAATGTCCTTAGTGAACCTTTTCTTGATCTCCCTTTCTCATAAAATCTGCTAATTTATTCATGCTTATCAGTAATGCAGTGCTCCTTACTCTGCATACTGTTGTGATGATTTTACATTTTAAAATAAACATGTGATTAATAAAAACTTCATGGATTTAAGGCATCCATTCCTTTTAAACTCTGGTAAGTCTATGTCTAGTATGGTATATGTCAATTGAAGAAAATAAAAAAGTCATATTTGCTGCGTGCTTGATCAGGTGGTACTAGTTTCTGAGATGCAACCAAGTAGGTCCCAAAAAGTTGTGTACAAGAAAAGTAAACTGAGCAAGATTAAGTAACCATCAAGATACATGCATGGGTAATATTTGCATCCCATTATTATTCAGAGAGACTTATTGAACAGCTGTGTTCTTAGATTGGCAAGATTTACAATCAACATCAACCTGTATAGAAAACTGATATTACTCTAGAAAGCCTATTATAAACATCCCCCAAATGGGAATTTACTGTATTTCATGATTTTTATATTTGAAAATCTCTAGTTACATTCCTTTTCTGGTGAAAATGTGGAAGAAAACATGTATTGCATTTTTTTTTCTTTTTCAGTGCTAAGTTCATGACTGAGACTTTTATACCATAACAGAGAGTAACTACTGGTACAACAAAAAGCTGACAGGTACCTTCATGTTTTATTTTGGTGGTTTTCTTTTTGTGTGTGTGTGTGTGTGTGTGTGTGTGTGTGTGTGTGTGTGTGT
>LOJH01054182.1:0-12071 GCA_001685095.1 Ellobius talpinus
GTGCGGGAGCCGGGCGGGACGAAAAGCAGGCCTGTGCTCCCCTTTCACTACAGTATATGTGTTGCTTTTATTGGTTAATGAATAAAGAAGCTGTGTTGGCCTGTGAAGGACGAAATAGAACTAGGCTAGGAAAACTAAATTGAATGCTGGTAGAAAGAAGGCAGAGTCATAGAGAAGCCATGTAGCCTCTGCAGGAGAAACATACTGGATGGAATCTTACTGGTAGGCCACAACCACATGGTGATACACAGATTAATAGAAATGGGTTTATTTAAGATATACGACCTATCTAGAAATATGAATAATCTAATAGGCCAAGTAATGTTTTAGTTAATATAGTTTCTGTGTAATTATTTCAGGTCTGGGTATCTGGGAACAAACAAACAACCTCTGACAACAGATTGCCATGTCAATATGAGGATGACTACATCCATATAAAACATGAGAAATCTTGGAAGGAAATTCTAGACACAAAGGAACAGAGTTAAGCACAGCTTCTTGGTAGCTGGCATTTTTTTTCCCAGATGGGTTCTGTTTGCTGGTTACAAGCAGAGGTGCTGTGGCTCATCCAAGAGAGGTTTCCTGATTCAGCACGAGCAGCAAAAAAAAGTGCAGCTTCCTCATTTGTGCTACTTGCATGAACAGCTCTGGCTCTTTTAGGAGGCCAAGCACTTAAATGGGGTCTATGGATAGTGTGTTAAAAATTGCTTAGTGGTGACACAGACCTACTGCGACTCTGGACCTGAGGCAATGTGCATGGCTGTCAGAGGCACTGAACATGCCTCTGCCATGTTGGACTGGGTGAAGCAAACAGGCAAGACCACAGAGTTGGTCCTAGCCATGCCCACTTAAAATTTAAAAGAGAAGAAAGCACTCTTGATCAGAAAATAATTACAGATGTGCAATAAAGACAGATCAGACAGAAATAAACCTTTGAATAGGTCACAGTGTCAGATAAATATATGTATGATGAAAATTTATGCTCTTTCTCAGTGACAGGGAAGTCAGAACGACAGCTGATGTTTACATGAGAAAGTCATTGTCAGTTCTGAATAAAACAGAATGTAATCCTGGCAGGAAACATAAACAAATACAAACCATAAGGCTCCAACATTTTTGTTTCCAATAAAATAAGAAAATGATAATACTTTGAATCAGAAGTTTGAAATACAAAGGCAAAGCAATAATGACATCTAGTCAATGATCCACATACAGAAGTGTTGAGGGGTCAAAAGTGTGACTGTTGGAAACATACTTCTAAATGCATTTGATACTAATGTACAGTGACAGATGGAGAGCTACATATGTGATAAATGACATTTAATGAAATAATTGTGGAAGCTAACCAGAAGTTTATGGATGTTTATTGCATAATCTTTTCAGCTTTTTTGTTCATGAGCTTAGACTATCATAATAAAATGTCATTAAAAATAGAAGGTAGGAAATTCTCATTTCTTTAATATATACGTATATCTCTACATTAATACATACATACATTTCTATACATGCATGCACACACAAGTAACATATACACACAAACTGGTAAAGGGAGAATTTAGAGGTCTGTTGAGATGAGTCAGTGGGTGAAGTCATCTTCACAAAACCCAATAACCTCTGTTTGATCACTGGAAACCACATGGTAGAAGAAGAGAACCTACTGTAGCTATTGTCTTCTGACAAAGCTCTACACTGTGACTTATGGTCCTGTCGTTCCCCCAATAAATACCTGGTTTTTTTTCGGTTTCTTTTCCTGGAATGGACATACACATAATATTGTCATTCACATTGAAACACTTTGGCCATGTACTCAATTCCTTTCAACTGGGAGGCATGTGATTTGCATATAGCCTTACTTTAAATATTTAGTGAATTCTCACTCTGTGCTTTGTTTTGAATATGCAGTTCTCATAAGTAGTAGGTATAATTCTCACTCTGACTTTACATGTGAGGAAAGTGAGGCTTACAGTTATGTATTCAGTTAGCAGAAGTAAATATTTCATCCATGTCCTTTGTATCTCAAGTGTGTGCCCTTACTTGGGACTCTGTGCCACTTTTGGCTTCAGAAAAGTGGCACAGGTATTTGATATGTCCCTTCATATTAGCAAGACCAAGTCAAACCTGTTTTCTTTTACTTGACCTTGTTGACTAAATCAAGCATTGGTTTCAACTTCTGTCATTATCCAACTTCCTATTCACTGTCCCATGTGTGAATAACAAAGATGAGAATCACTTCCTCCTACTGCTAGCTAGACTCCAAGATGAACACTTACTGTTCAGGGACCAGCTGAGGCATTGCCCTGTGCAGAATAATCTTTACTTGTGGATTATTCTTCCTGAGATTTATCTACTCCACTAAAACAAAGTCATATGTCTTACTCTATGATATTTGTGTCTGGGTTGCTCTGTTCATGCTAATACTTGTATAAAATGAAACACCTTATTTGTTTTGTTTTTGATAATATCTAAACTATTTGAGCTTATGGAAGGTTAGTAGAAAGAAAGCTGATTGAATTTGGTAAAACAGTTAATAACCTCAAATTTTCAACAAACAAGGTATTGATCTACCATTATTATATTATCCATACTTTATATTATTTATCATTAGTATTTGTACATGAAACAATATGTATGATACACAGAGAGATAAAAAGAGAGAAAGATGTATGCAAATAGACACAGAGAGAAGGTAAGAGACACAGAAACAGAAGTGGACAGGGAAGAAAGATTTACTTATGAGACATTAGCCCATTATCTTATGGAGGCTGAGATATTCCACAAAGCTAGAGAAACAAGAAAACTTTTGGTATCCTTTGACCTGAGTTCAAAGTCCTGGCAATCAGATGCATCAGTGCCATAGCTCCTTATCCAGAGCTGTTTTCCACAGTGTTGGCTTGCGCTCATTACTGTCTGGACAGACAAAGCATCCACTCCTTGTTTAGAGGAGTGACAAGAATGTTCCTAGATGGAAGATTTTCTGCATCTTCTCCAGTTTGCCCAGTCTTTTTTCTCAGTGAACTATACTTGTGTGACATTTCTTCTTCACACTTCTTTGCTTTATTGATGTAGGACACACAGATCTGTAAGACTTTCATAGCGTCTATTCTAGTTCCCCTCTTTTTCTACACTGCATTGTGATAAACATTCACAACAATTGTTTCTTTATATAGTTTGCCCTTTTTATTATGCGATTACATGCTTTTCTTCCTGTACACTATTACTTTGCACCCAGGAAGCATCTTTCTTGAAGCATCTTTCTTGAATCTAGAAAGATTTTCTATTTGTTTTTTGAGGTTAATCACTTTGTTGACTACTAGACTAGTTTTAAAATTTGTTTTAAAATTTTCATTTAATTTTTAATTGTGTGTGTGTGTGTATGTGTGTGTGCACCCAGGTGTTCTTGAGTCCAGGTTCTGACAAAGCACATAAGAAAGCACTGAATCCCATCAAATGAGAGCTACAGTTTGTTGTGAGCCACCATGTGACTCTGATCCTCTTCAGGAGCAGTGCGTGCTCTTTAACTGATGAGCCGTCTCTCCAGACCCACAGGCTGTTTTTTATTTATGATTAACATCCTCTCGTGGGTTCTATGCCATTTATATGACCTAATGGCCAAGTTTGTGCTCAGGCTGGACTAAGGGCAGTATTTCACTTTCTGATGGCATCTACCTCACTTTTCTTGCCCAACTTCTGAGCTGAAGTGACTTTCTTATGGCATTTATGACTGTGGGTGAAGTTTTTCTTCATTTTAGTTACATAATTAAAACCTTATTAATAGAACTGTTAGAATACTGAAGCGTGTAGTTTCTTCACACTAGTAGCACCAAAGCTGAGCAACCTCTGTTACCTCAAATGGTGTGAACGATGACCTCACATCTAAAGTCTTCCTGTGATCAGCTCTTTCATGTCGAGGTGCATGTTCTCTACAGCTGCTGTATGTTTAGAACCAGTTTATCTACCAACCCCACACTGGTTTCTTTTCTTTCTTTTTTCTTTCCTATTTTTTTATTATTTTATAAATAATACCAATTAAAATTCCCACTTCCTCCCCTCCTACCACTTCCCTCCATCTCCCCCCACACCCTTCCCCACCCCCTCCAGTCCTAAGAGAAGGCAAGGCTCCCTGCCCTGTGGGAAGTCCAAGCCCCCCCATTACATCCAGGCTTAGGAAGGTATGCATCCAAAGAGAATAAGATCCCAAAAAGGCAGTGCATGAAGTAGAGACAAATCCCCAGTGGTTTCTTTTAACTTTGAATTAGGTTATGAACTGAGCTTTTTGCATGTGTTATATTTTGCTTAGCATTTGAGTTACTTGGAGGAGCAAACCATTCATATCAGCTCAGGCAATTGTTTTGCTAAAAGTTCAAAATCTCAAAATACATTTTTCTAGATCAATATGTGTTCCCCTGTAGTAGTAATTCAATGATCTGTTTCTGAAATAGATCAATAGTTCTTAAGATGAAGAATGTGAGCTGTGTACAATGATCAATTTCCCTATTTTTTTCTGTATGCTAACAATGGTGATTAAAGGTATGGATGAATGAGATCCTCAGTCTAGATTGGCTCAGGGAAACACTGTGTGATTTTTCTGCATTTTAACACTTGTCCTTTTCTTATTTTTGAGCACATGATTTCAGAATTACTTGGTAAACGTACCATAATTATTTCAACATTTTTATGGTTTGACTTATAAAGATACTTTATGGAATGCATATGATTGTGATGTGCCTATGTATGGATGTTTGTGTGTGCATATGTTATGGATATATTGCAGAAGTGAGACATAGCTAACTAAGTAGATATTAAGCGTGTTTCTCAATTGTTCTACTTTATTAAGACTATTTATTTATTTATTTATTAAGACTTATTGAACCCAGAGAATACCAGTTCCAGTTACTCTAGCTGGCTAGCCTGTTCCATGAATCCCTTATATGTCTTGTAAGTGCTGGGTTTGCAGGCTACTGCTATGCCTGTTCAGCTTTTATGAAGATTCTAGGTACATTTGCCCCATTTGCATGCTTGCCAAGCAAGCACATAATCCACTGTCATCTCTCCAGTTCTGAATTCTAAATTCTACCTATTTCATCTTTCATGATTTCAATCCTTATTTGTAAAAACCCTTACCTTAGTTTCTTAAGAATGTATTATAGAAAGGGGGATCTTTGGTTCAAAGACTATTCCTGGTTTAAAATTTAAATACATGTTTTAAATTGTGAGTATATTTATTGGTTTAAAACAACAGAAACACCGAAGAAGTATTGATTTTCATGAACATTTTAGAATGGTTGGTATAAATTTTTTTATATTTTATTGAAACCAAAATGATTCATTGATTTCCTCTTTAAAAATAGGACTTGATTATCTGGCACATTTTAAATATTGCATGCAGATTTTCTTTGAGTCATTCTCATTTTAGCAATGGAGCATTAATCTTTAATTTTCACATGATCATTTTTGACAAAAGTCTCAGAACCACTTGTTTGTCATGTAAGCAGAACAGGGGAACACTCTTACTGTGTGGAGAATGGCAAGTGGCATTTCTATACCAATCACAGGAACCAGAATTTCAACAGGCTCAATATCTATTGCATGAGTCAATGCGCGAGAGGCATGACACGTTAAGTGAAGCAACCTTATTACCTAAAGAAAGGGACAGTAGGAGTGTGGATCAATAACAAAAATAAAAATATCTCTCATGGCTCAGAAATCTATCAGAGCAGATGGAATCTCTTTTGTTCTCATCCTGCTTGTAATGCAGCTGACGAGTCTAAGAGAATACTGTGGCCAGGTTTAATATAGATTTCTGGGTTAAAGTGCTTAGGGTCTGAAAGATGCCTCAGTGGCTAAAGGCACTTGCCACAAAGCCTGACGATCTGAATTTTATTCCTGATACCCATATGGTGAGAGGAGAAAATCAAGTCCTGCAAGTTGTTCTGTGACTTCCATGTGCCAGGGAATCCCCCCTCAAAAAGAGAAAACAACCAACAAAGTCAATAAAATGTAAAGGTGATAACAAGAAGAAAAGCATTATAGGATATTAATAGGACATTTTGTTTTAGAAAAATTGGGACAAAGTTTGGACGATTTACTTCATTTAATCCTTATCTCAGAATGTTTTATTGCTAAAGCATTCTGCATCTATTTGTTATTTATTTGTTTGTTTGTCTTGCTTATGCTGGGGTATATAACTTATGGTCTCAGCCATAGTAGGCAGGCTCTGTACTTCTTAGCTGTAACCCTTGTCTCCTAATGCATTTTTGAACTTATTTCTGAGAATTTAACTGTGGAAGTGAGGTCACGGACCAACCAGAGACCACCCACAGAACTTTTCCAAAGTATGTTTTATAAAAATGCCCTCATTTTCCTAGTTCTTTATTTGTTCATTCTATTTTAAGCTTTAGACTTCATTTGTATAGAATTAATTTTTAACATTTTGGTTTGCTTGATATGTAGAAAGATTTCTGCATTTGGAAACTATATAAATATTCATCCATGCTTTAGTTGAACACATTTACTGTTCCTCATTCTGTCAGCCATTAATATTGCAGCTCATATTCAACTTTGCATGAGTTAATAAAGTAGGATAGTGCTATTCAGTTTGCTGTGGTGAGCCAGAAGGCCTATGTAATTGCAAAAATAATCCAAAAATTTTGCATTGGCTTGACATTTCAAATTTACCAAATGAAAGCATATTTCTCCAACATCCTTCTGCTTGTCACTGCACATATAAAACCCTTTGAGAATGTTCCACCTCTGTCACTTGCTACAGTCATTGTAAATTTCAGCAGCTATTTTTTTTAAAAAATACTTTTCAATTACAAGTCCAGGTGACTTTAGATTTGTTAGGATGAGTTTCAAGATATAATCCTTGAGAAAAAATGGTAGAGAATAATTTATCATTTAAGTGAAAAAAATGGAGCTTGACTTTATAAATGCTTCGCACTGATGGCCATGGTATCACTTCATTGATTGACACATCCTTTATTACTTTTCTGTTTATGGTTTCTTCTTTTGCCTTTCACAATCATGGTTTTAACCTGCATTTCAAAAAGGATCCATGCTGTCTTGATTGAGATTATTTTGCATTAAATTGATAATTCAACACAAAATCTCACGGGAAACATCAGTGAAGTTGTTCTGAGACCCTCATTAAAATATGCCTGAAGTAACCAGAATAAAGCAAAACTTGTAGTAACAGATGAACAAAGAATGACAGACCAACCTCAAAATCTGGAAAGAATTGTCACTAATTATGAGGCAGAGGGAACAGTAATAAGGAAATGCCCGTAGAGGTTCAGCATAAGACAGTCTCTGACTTTGAGTCCAGAAGGGCATCCTCGGATTGCACTCCCAAAGGAGGATGGACAAAACTGATGATAGAAAGATTAAAGTTCCACAGTGCCACAGCTCACCTTCCTGCCTGCTCTGAGTCTAAGCACTCACCCTCTGATCTTTCTCTTACATTGTAGGCAATTATGGGGCTGTACTTCCCTCTCTGACTCATTCCTTTTCCTTTACTTGTTCCACTCACACTTTATCTAGATTTGTGAATAGAACAGGAACAATCCCTGTTTCAGTGCATGTCTGGGTGTGTGAAGGTATATCTTAATATTACGAGAGGCTCTGGCTGTGGTATCATTCTGGGGACACTGTCCACATGTAAAACTGTCTCTATGGGTACTGAGAAGGAGCCATTCCATCCAAAGCTTGATAGTAAAGTATTTTTCTATGCAAATATGTTAAAGCTGCTCTGTGATAGAGTTTTGGGAATAAGAGTTAAGTGCTCTAATCCATCATTAACAAATAGAATAATTCAATGCACTGAAGTCTAAAATCTGAACCTTTTATAAACAGACTATGTTGATTTACTGAAATAATCACTGGCTGGGCATTTTCTTATCAGATTATCTATGGCATTTCATTTAGAAACAACATATTTTCTTTCCAAATGCAATACAAAAGGGTAACCAAAAAGTTATGAAGCTTGTCTTATCCCAATAAATCTAACTGTGGTCAATATTTTTTTTGTTTTTAATGTTTCTCTTTTACATGTAATAGGGAAAATGCACATCCCCACAGAGAAGGAGAGGCTGTCATTCATTGTCTTTCATGAGGATAAGACCTTAACAAGACTGTAAAACAAAATATCATGTAAGTGGAAGGAGGTGATTGCCAGCAGGCCCCATCTCCTATGCTAATAATAAAGGGTCACATGTAAGTACATATTTTGGAAGCCCGGCAGCATTACAAGAATATAGCATATGTCATAGCTTAGCTTTTGTGCCACAGGCATATATTGTCCCTATATCCACTGAAAGTGGAACATGTATACCTTGCCAGATACTACCCAGTTGTCCCCACAATTATAGCATGCCAATAGAGTATGATGTACCACGGTCGACATGGTGATGGAAAGGTATTGGTAGATATTATAGGAAAAATCTAGATAATCTCTTGGTGATGGATGAATGTTCCTCTGAATTGTTCAATGTTATGGTTTTGGCATGAGGTTGTGGTAACAACACATAATATGAGAAACACCAATCTGAAGAGAAAGAATTTGAGGAAAAGAAGCACAGAGTTCAGATTTGGTTGCTATTAGTTTAATTTGAGATTCGTTAGAGATACTAAAGTGGACATGCTAAGACATGAAGTAAAGATTATGGAGTAGCAGAGATGAGATGCAAACATGGCTTGTAGTGAATGTGAGAAATAATCTTATGAGGAATATTGAATGAGAATATGAAATAGGAATAGACTCAGATGAGAACTGATTATGCTTATATGAAATGTCTGGAGACAGTCACAATCAAAGGTGGGAGGAAAGCAGAGAGCATGATGGAGGAAAGAGAGTACATTTTTTAAACGACTGTCAACTGAATTGGGTTCAAGAGAGTGAAAAATCAGATGAAGACTAGCAAGAGCCTATTTTCTTGAACTACGTGGACATTACTGATGGCTCTAGAATGATTCATCTTGGCAGAATCAAAGTAAATGAAAGAGAAGTGGAGGTGGGGTGCACAAATAGTCTTCAAGGTATGTGTCAAATTGCAGTGGATGTACTACATTGGGTCACAGGTGGAAACAGATGGTGATAATGGGAAAGTAACTTGAGATAACTGTAGAGTCTAAGGAGAGTAGACAACCTTGTCTTGTGCCTGTTTTTAGAGGATTTTTTTGAGTTTCTCTCCATTTAAACTGATGTTCGTTATGGGCTTTGCTGTATATATTTTGTTATAAAGTATGGTCCTTGTATCCTTGATCACTGCATGACTTTTATCATGAAGTGGGGTTAGATTTTTGGTTGTCAAAAGCTTTTCTACATGCAATGAGATGATCATGTGGTTTTGTCTTTCAATTTGTTTCTCTGTTAAATTATACATCTTTTATATATGTATGTTGAATCATTCCTGAATCTCTGGGAAAGAGCTTGCTTGGTCACTGTGAATTTTTTCTGTGTTCTTGGATTCAGTTTACAATTTTTTACAGAAAAATTTGCATATAATGTTAATAAGAATTGTTCTGTAATTCTTTTTCTCTGTTGGATCTTCTTGTGGATTGGGTATTAGGGTAACAGTAGCCTCATAAAATAAATTGAGCAATGTTCCTTCTATTTCTATTTTTAGAATAATTTGAGGAGTATTAGCATTAACTATTCTTTGAAAGTCTTGTAGAATTCTCTTGCAAAACATTCTGGCTGTGGCTTGCTTTTCCTCCCTTCCTTCACTCCGTCCCTCCGTCCCTCCGTCCCTCCCTCCCTCCTTCCTTCCTTCCTTCCTTCCTTCCTTCCTNCTCTCTCTCTCTCTCTCTCTCTCTCTCTCTCTCTCTGGTTGGGAGACATGATTACAGTTTCTATTTCACTAGAGGTTATATGCATGTTTATCTAATCTTGATTTAACTTATATAAGTATATATATACATATATATATATATATATTAAAATTATCCACATCTTTTAGATTTTCCAGTTTCGTGGAATACAGGTTTTTAAAGTATGCCCTTATGATTCTCTGGATTTCTTTGATGTCTGTTGTTATGTCTCCTACTTCATTTCTGATTTTTTTAATTTGAATATTCTCTCTCCACATTTTACCTAACTTTGGCAAAGGTTTGTCAATCTTACTGATTTTCTCAAAGATTTTCACTTTGATGCTTCTTTATATTGTTTTATTTT
Organism: Ellobius talpinus; assembly: GCA_001685095.1. Lineage (NCBI taxonomy): Eukaryota > Metazoa > Chordata > Mammalia > Rodentia > Cricetidae > Ellobius > Ellobius talpinus. The sequence continues at coordinate 10,172 of LOJH01054182.1, forward strand.
GTTTATTTCTATTTCATTGATTTCAAACCTGACTTTGATTATTTCTTGCCATTTACTCCTTTAGTCCTCCATTTGTTCTTGAACTTTCAGTTGTGCTGTTAAGAGATTAACATAATAATTCCCCTTTTTATGTAGGCATTTAGTATTATAAACTTACCTCTTTGAACTGCTTTTGTTGTGTTACGTAAGTTTAGGTATGTTGTGTACCCGTTTCTATTCAATTCTAGAAAGCCTGCAATTTCGTTTTTGACCCATTTTTATTCAGTAGTAAGCTGTTCAGTTTCCATGACTGTTTCTTGCTGTTCTTGATATTCAACTTTAATCCACTGTGGCCAGGTAGGATATAGTATATATTTTAATTTTGTTTTATCTGTTAAGCTTCGCTTTGTGCCTGGGTAGGTGGCCAGTTTTGGAGAAAGTTCCATGAGGTGCTGAGAAGAAGGTGTATTTCTTCGTGCTTGCATGAAATGTTCTGTATACATGTGTTAGGTTCCCTTGGTTAATAACATCCAGCATTTTGCTTCTTAGTTTTGTCTACCTGTCTGTTGGCAAGGTGTATGTGAGGGTCAATATATGATGCAATGTAAATTGCAGTAGTGTTTCTCTTATGAACTTGAGTGCCCTTGTTTTTGGTGCATAGATATTATAAATTGCAATGTCTGGGACCTAGTGTAGTAGAAATTTCCTAAAATATATGAGGGTGATCCTAAAGATTTCTCCAAATAGTGGAGGAGACAGAGTCCCAAGTGACCATCTCTTGTCACAAAATAAAGATTTCAGTACCAGGATTGGGCTACATTCTATTGAGTTTTTAGCCAAAGGGGTTCCATAGGAACTCATAAGCAACCCCGACTGTTGCTAAGGCAATAGGTCACTCTCTACAAACTGATAGTGAAGACTTTGCCAAGGAAAACAACCACACAACTCATTGAACATAGAGGAGTCAAGTGGTTTCCTACATAGAACCTTTACCTCTATGTGCCAGTATTATTGGTATGGAAAAGTACTCTGCAGGCTACCAAAAGAGAATGTAAACACCAGCCCAGTCACATATCCTTTGAGCTACAATGCTGCCCTGCCTGAACAGCATGCTAAGGCCATGATGGCATAAAGTTTGTGGGAGTAACCACCCAATGTCTGATTTAACTTAAGGCCCACTCCATTAGAAGGAATCCATACCAACACTTGGGCAAGAAAGAACCAAAAATCACATAGCTCAGAGATCTAGAGTAAAACCAAATACTACTGTTTTTTTAAAAAGAGGAGTGATAGAATAACTCTAAATGATATTCTGCTATACTCATAGATCAGTGCCTTATTCAGACACCATCTGAGAAGCCTTCTGTAGCAAATGACTACAAATACAAAGATCAACAGCTAGATATTACACACACACACACACCTCACATACATGCATGCCCACACACATTTGAACACACAGCTCAGCATCGTATATCTCCATCAAATACCCCTCAGAGTTCAGGACATTCTGGGGAAGAGGAGGCAGAAAAGGTATAAGAGCCAGAGGATTTACTATATTACTTAGTTTCTCTAGGCTCATGAACTATAGGCTCAATATCCTTTGTTTATGGTAGCATCCATTTATGAGTGAGTACATACCATATTCATCTTTTGGGGTCTGGGTTAACTCACTCAAGATAGTGTTTTCTAATTCCATCCATTTGCATGTAAAATTCAAGATGTCATCCTTTTTTTTCAGCTGAGTAGTACTCTAATGTGTAAATGTGCCACATTTTCTTCATTCATTCTTCAGTTGAGGGGAATCTAGGTCGCACCGGCAGTGGTACCAGGATTTATCCCCCCTGCATGTACTGGCTTTTTGGGGACCTGTTCTCTTTGGATGGATACCTTGCTCAGCCTAGATATAGTAGGGAGGGCC